>BHFT01016159.1:0-76085 GCA_004320025.1 Laticauda laticaudata
ACACCCATGGTCACATCTGTTTTGACCTCCAACTGCATGAAGCCGACTCCTCGTCCTGATGAACCTTTTTCACAGGGGTGGGATTCAAATTTTTAAGAAACCAGTTCTGGTGGCATGGCTATTATGTGGTGGGCGTGGCTTTGTGGTCATGAATTATTGGCTGGTCATGGCCAAGTCAACATCACTCACATTGAGGCATGCATCTCCTGCCTGGCCTCTCGATGACTGTGGGGATGCTGCAACAGTCTTAAGTGGTGAAAAATGGTCATAAGAACTTTTTTTCATTGCCACTGTAACTTTGAATGGTCACTACATCAATGCAAAGTACAGCAAAGGAGGGGAAATTAACTCCACAGAAGTTCCTGAGACAGAGACATTAGTATGATAGATGTTAATAAAGGTTAACGAGAGAGCAGTTTCTGTCAGCAACTCCAGAATGTTTCCTTCTGCTTCCTGACAGGAATTAGGCCAGTAATTCTTCTAACGTTCTCCGAATGCTTAGAAGATTATAACTGGTCTATCTAGCGAGATGGTGCGAAATGGTAAGATACCCATCCATATACCTATTTATTTTAGAGAATTCAGGATATATTCCAGCAATTCGCAGCAAACAGTCTTTCAAGAGATTAAACATAAGACGTTGTTGATCAGGCTGTGAGAGTTGACAGGCTGATGTCTTTCAAAAGCCACTCTGTTACTTGGTAAGGAGTCAGGAACAAATCGTCACCCTAATGAATTAAACTAATTGCCTCCTGCAAACCCCATTTCCCTTTCCCTCCTCTTTATTCCCTCTGGGAAGGGTTTATCTACAAGACAGCTACATACACACGTATACATGGTAGGCAAATACCTGGCAATCAATCCATGTTTTTTACTCTGCATGGAAAATCACAATGGAGACAGAACACAAGGAGAGATAGGTTCACCCTCTCATGGCCTCATATATATAAAAACAGCTGGGTTATAAAAGACAACCTGGGTGGTCCTGAAAACACTCTTGACATTTTACACCTGGCTGGGATCTTTCCAGAGGTTTCCAGCTGACAATGCAGCTGTTTTCTCCCCCACCCCCCCAATCCCATTTTAGCCAAGGATCCCTCTGATTGGGCTAAAATGGGAGGCAGGAGTCAATAGTTCTGGGGAACATCAGTTGACGAAGCTCCTTGCGTTTTATGATCTTCTTGCAAACCTCTTAGGGGATAGGAACAGGATGCTGAATCAAATGGACTTTTGAGCTAATTTTGCAGTGGGGGCCATGAATAATTAACTGGGACATAGTCAGGGGCATTAAGGGATGTTAGATGATCCTCTTGTATTTGAAAACCCTCTTAGAACAACCTATATAATAATTGGATATATAATTGGATATTATATCTAATTACTAGAATTATTAGATGTTAGAATATTGTCTTAAGGTATTCTAAAAACATTTGAGAATATCCTCTTACAGAACATAGAACTTCATCAGAGTTGGAAGGGACCTAGGACATCATCTAGTCCAATGCCCTGCTCAAGCAGGATGCCCTGTAGGATTTCATGCTGGAGCAGGGGGTTGGGCTAGAACAGTGGTTGCCAACCAGAGGGCCGGAGACCACTGGTGGTCCGTGAGAAAATTTTGGTGGTCCATAGAGAAATGTCCCCCCCCCAAAAGCAATTAATCCAAACTGCTCAGGAACACAAGTCTGCGCTGCCCACATGGCCCGCAGGAACATAAGGCTTGCATTGCTTGCATTGTGAATACCACAAGGTAATGGGGGGGGNTTCTTTTTCTCCCCCAAACTCCACCTAGATGAGTCTTTGGGGCCCTGCAAGGCCTCCTGCTCCAAGAGGCTGCGCCGGCAAAGACTCCTTTCTGGCGGAGTTTGGGGGAGAGAGAGAAAGACTTCTGCAGCTTCTGCTGCTTTCCTT
The DNA here is from genome assembly GCA_004320025.1 of Laticauda laticaudata. Taxonomy (NCBI): domain Eukaryota; kingdom Metazoa; phylum Chordata; class Lepidosauria; order Squamata; family Elapidae; genus Laticauda; species Laticauda laticaudata. The sequence goes on from BHFT01016159.1 coordinate 1,909, forward strand.
GCATGAAGCCAAAAGTCTCTTTCTCTTTCTCCCCCTGAGAATGCAGCTGGAGACAGTATCCTATTATCCCAAATAATGAATGATTGATCGGTAGGAAAACGGGGTGGGGGCTTTTCCTGCAGACTTTTTTGGGGGATTTTCCCAGGGTGTCTGGTCCATGGGATTTAAAATTATGAGTTTGGTGGTCCCTGAGATCTAAAAGGTTGGTGACCCCTGGGCTAGAAGATCTCCAAGGATTCTCAGCACTGAAAGAAAAGTGATTTGTGACCGTTTTTCACACTTGTGACCATTGTAGCATCCCCATGGTCATGTGATTTACATTAGGATGCTTGGCAGCTGTCTCAGATTTATGACGGTTGCAGCATCCCAGGGGTCACATGGTCCCCTTTTGCAACCTTGTGACAAGCAAAGTCAGTGGGGGCAGAGGCCCGATTCACTTAACGACCACATTACCAATTTAACAACCAAAGCGATTTGTTTAAACAAATGTGGCCAGAAAAGTCGTAAAATGGGGCCAAACTCACTTAACAAATATCTCACTCAGCAACATAGATTCTGGGTTCCATTGTGGTCGTTAAGGTCGAGGACTCCCTGTATAATAAAGCCTTTAGGTCAAGAGTCTTCAAACTTGGCGAGTTTAAGACTCATGGACTTCAACTCCCAGAATTCCTGAGCTAACCATGACTGGAGGAGGAATGCTGGGAGTTGAAGTCCAGAAGCCTGAAAGCTGCCAAGTTTGAAGACCCTTGATCTACAGTATCTATCTTTTATCTCCCTCTCCCTCCCTTCCTCCTTCCCCCCCTCTCTCATCTGTCTGTCTGTCCATCCATCCATCCAATCCAAGGGTCTTCAAACTTGCCAAATTTAAGACTTGTGGACTTCAACTCCCAGGATTCCTGAGCTAATCATGACTGGAAGAGGAATTCTGGGTGTTGAAGTCCACAAGCCTTAAAGCTGTCAAGTTTGAAGACCCCTGCTTTATTTTGTACAACTTTGAAATGTATTTAACAAGTCTAGAAAAACAAATAGCATTTCCCCGCCCCCTCCCAAGAGGAGTTTGAATTAAAACTGGTTTGTGGGGATTTTCATTCCTTTGCATGCACCTGGTTTGTAGTTCTGAGTAATACAGAATGAGGTAGTCACACACACACACACACACACACACACACACACACACACACACACACACACACAACACAAAAAGCTGTGTCTTGAAATAGCTTTTGTGGGGAGAAGTTTTTCATTCTTGCCCTTCTTGCAGGCAGGCCAGACAGCGTCCTGGTTTCCAAATTGCCCTGGGCAGTTTTTTCTTAGGACCCAGAACTCCTGTTGCAAAAAACGTTTGGACTGGGGGCGAAAAAAAACACTTATCCACAAGATTCCCATCACTCTCTGGTTGAAAGGCTGGCCTGAAAGATTACTTCCCCATTTTGCTTATTGTATGGATGCCCATCACTTCTGATTAGTTTATGCTCGATTGTAAATTTATGTCAGTACTAGCTCTATAGCCCATGCTTCGCCATGAAACTATGGTGATCAGGCTTAGTTTTGGGGAGGAAAATAAGGAGAGGGAAAATTCTGCCTCTGCCCTACCTGCATTCATCGTATTCATCTGGCTAGTGTCTTGTCAGTGTGTGAGAGAGTCGAGCGGCTTGTTTGGAAACTGAAAGAGTATTTTGCTATATGAGCAAAGAGGAGACAGCAGGAGCCTGGGTTTGGCTAAGCTCCCAACTGTTCTGCTACCAAAGCTGCTTGGTTGCTCTGAAACTGAAACTCCTCTCCTCGCTTGTGTTTTGCACTGCGAAACAGATTTCTTTTCAAGTGGGGAGGGGAAGTAGAACTTCCTTGGCATCAGAGTGTGCTTAAAATAATAATAATTATTATATGAAATACTTGGATGCTCTGATGAATCATTTTTTAAAATCCTTTCCTTTCCGAGCAACCTGGAAGCCTAGGAAAAACATAGGTGCCAAATTTCAAGTTTGTAGGCTTTACGGTTCTGGAGATTTTGTGATGATGCATGCGTGGTATTTCACTTTTATATAGATGGTAATTGTTTGGATTAAATCAAAAAAAATGTTTTTCTTTTCTTTTTATGTAATTGTCTTGTTCTGAGCTGCCCAGAGTCGGTTAGAATCAGATGCTGCCTCAAATAAATAAAGATTTTCCCCAAATACCTTTTGTCCTTAAGTCTCATAGCAAAGATCTCTAAAAATCGTTTATCTCTGTTGGACAAAGTTGGTTTTTTTCCCAGTCGGTGGTTCATCTTCTTCCTTCCACATTTGAAGACAATATCTGCTGTAGATGGTGCTCAATTTTACAACCCTGTGAAGAGCTTCCATTTTCAAAATAGGCAGACCTCAAATCCTAGGAAATTTCAAGAAAGCACTGATGATGCGATCTAGTTTGATCATGAAAAGTCTGTGCATATATATATATATATGTGCTGTTCATCTTCCTTCGGGTTAATAGGGTGCAGTGACATCACGAAAATTTCAACATCGTTGCAAAGTCGTCTTAGTCATCTGCCATCATCAGGCTTCATATATAAATGAATATATATGTATGTGTGTGTGTGTGTGTGTATCTCAGAACTCAGAGAGTATCAAGGACCCCACAATCTCTTCCTCCTCCTCCAACTGTCCTCAAACCACATTCCCTTGTAGCATTGATGATAATATCTAATTGGGTAATGAGATATGGGCAAGAAAACAACCCAGAGAGTATCTACAGTCGTTGTCCTCACCCTCCTCCTCCTCCTCCTCTTTCTCCTCACCGCAAAACCCACTTCCTCCTAGAACTGATAATATTACCTAGTTTGGGTAATGAAACGCCTGCAAGAAAACAACCATCCCAGAGCACCCAGGACCCCACAGTCCTCCTCCTCCTATTCCACTCTAGCAGTCGACACCTAGATAAGCAGGGATTGGCTCCAGACAAACAATCAAGCAGAAAACAGTACCCTAATCAAGGATTTACTCAGGAAACAATCAGAAAAACAATTAACAAAAGGAATACTCTAATCGAGCAGCCATCAGAAGAGAAAACCGCAGCTCCACCAATGCTGCCAGGGCAAGCTAATGCATACAAACAGGGAGCTACCAGTTCGCCCCGGTTCACACGAAGCGGTATCTAATTTGTTTTTAATTACCGGTTTGGGGAACCGGTAAATCCCACCCTTGGCTGGCCCTGCCAGCCCCTCCCCTCTCCGGAGTCCTCACATGGCCTCTTTTGGATCCCAGGGCCCGCGCGGTGGGTTGGGGAGTTTAGAAACGGGCCCGGAAAATCTTCCAGCCTCTGGAGGGCCTCCGGAGCCCGGGGGAAGCTGTTTTCGCCCTCCCAGAGAATCGAGGAAAGCCTATGGAGCGTGGGGAGGGCGAAAACATCCCCCCCCCGCCATGGTGCAGGAGGCTGACTAGGCCACGCCCACCATGGCCATGCCCATCCGGCAACCGGGCAGAGAACCCATTCCTGGAGCAAACCTCACATCCACTACCATAGCACTGATGATGTCATCTAGTTGGGCGATGAAACGTCTGCAAGGAGACCACCGAGCTCAGAGAGCAACCAAGGACTCCTCAGTTCAACCCCGAGCTACAATATTCTCTTCTGCCTCCCTTCTCAACCCAAACCAAGGTTAACCTATTTTATTTTATTTTTTAAAGGTCAGCTCAGCTGATAATTAGCTGCCCCCTAGCATAACCTATTCAGGTGAAAGGAGCAGTCGGAGACCTGTGCAAGACTCGTAAAAATCAGAATTTACAAAGTGGGATGGTTACGTATGCAGGTTACGATGACCCGACCGTAGCTGGGAAGGAGCCACAGAAAATCTTCTTGGCTACAGGAGATTTAAGTGCATCGTCGGGAAAGGAGCGACATTTCCCAAATGGGAAGCCTGCAGTAGAAAATCCAGAACACGATTCGGAAGAAGGCCCGGGGTCTGGATCCAGGCCACCACTCATATTTCTAGGCCCATTGCCCCTTCCAACTCTGATTGGAGCGATGGAGGAACGAAAGCGCAAACTATTAATATCCACCTCAGCGGTTCCATAAGTTCCATAAAAAGCATGATGAGGGAATGTGGAAACCCCTGAATGAAATCCCCGGAGATGTTTTAGCAAAGAGGTAATTACTGCAAAAATTGTTCCATCAACCTTGGTTTTTTTCCTGGATCTTCAGTGCTGTTTTGGACTGTTTATACAGGAGGCGTGTCCTACCTGGAGACAAATGTTCACTGTTTTCTCTGAAAGAATAGAGGAGAGATAGTCCTCAAATTATGACCCAAATTGAGGTTGCTAAGTGAAACATTTGTTAAGTGAGCTTGCCCCAGTTTACGACTTTCTCTTGCCACGGTTGCTAAATGAATCGTTGCATTTGCTAAATTAGTAACCTAGTTGTTAAGTGAATCTGGCTTCCCCATTGACTTTGCCGATGAGAAGGTCACAAAAGGGGATCACGTGACCTTGGCTCACTTCGGCGGTCATGAATATGAGTCAGTGGCCACGCGCCTGAATTTTGATCATGTGGCCATGGGGACGCTGCAACGGTCTCGCATTCTCAGGAAGAGCCATTAGTTGCATAATTGCCTTTAATAGTATTGAGGGAGGAGGAATGTGGATGCAAACACGCCGGGGATTATGGGCCACTGTTGTGGTTCGCTGGCAGCAGGTGTGGACGGCTGAGGTCTCAGAGAGTGAGGACTCAGATGAGGGGCCTGCGTGGGATGCAGGGATGGGGTGAGGACCATCAGGGAGTGGAGTGCTGCCTTCGGAGCTTGTGGAGGCTGGCAGCAGTGAGAAAGAGGACCCCGAGGAGCCTGTGCCCAGGGCGCGTGCGCGCAGGGCTGCTCGAAGGAAAGAGGTGATTGCCCCTCCCTTAAGAGATAAAAGCCAGCTGAGAAACCAGAGTTCTTTGCAGGAAGCAAAGACGTTTTTGCACTCAAGCCTTGTGGACGTTCAGATTATCTTGGTTGGTGTTTGGAGACTCTTTGTGTTTGGAATATTTCTTGGCAACTTTATCGAGTGTTCTTGGCAGCCTTGCACCACCTTGGCAAGGCTCGTCCTTATCAGAGAGTTTGAAACAGCCTTTGAACAGAACTTACAAAGAATCATTAAAGGTTTTGCTGTTACCTCTGCTTCGTGTTTGTTTCCTTGGAACTAGGTTTGGGTTAGAACAGCCACCCTGTCCAAGCCAAAGGAACCGGGTTTTATGCTGCCTTTATCTCTTTGTCTTCACACTTGATTAAAATGTTATAAAACTCATCGTTCATAAAAACGGGTCGCCGTTTGGTGTGTGTGTGTGTGTGTGTGTTTTTTTAAAGCCTCCTTTGAAAACGACCCGAGGTGGGTGGGTGGATGTGTGCCACAGTCAGCAATATCTGGCCATTACTTCCCCCCCCCATTCCCTTCTCTTCCCTCCTTGATATAACTTAATAAAACCGCTTAGTGAACCTCATGAATATCCATGACGAGGAGTGGGAATAAACCCGAACGCAATTCTTATTGACGGATGTACAAAAATGGCCACTAAAGGTATCACTTTGGGTGAAAAGAGTGATTCTTTAAAGGAGAGAAATGTGGGTACAGTGCAAATTCTGGCAAAGGATGGTCTGAGTTTGCAATTCAGCACAGGAATATCAGTTGTGTAGCAGTCCTCGATGTTACGACCACGACGAAGTGCAATATTTCTGTTGCTAATCGAGCCCATCGTTAAGAGAGCTTCCCTCGCCATCTTTCTTGCCATAATTGTTAATTGAATCCCTGAAGTTGTGTTACCAACACGGTTGTACATTTTATCACCTTTCTTGCCACCGTCGTTAAGTGAATAGCTGTAATTGTCAAGTTAGTCACACGTTTGTTAAGCAAATCTGGCTTCCCCATCAAGTTTGCTTGTCAGGCGCAAAAGGGGGATCACGTGATCCCTGGCACATTGCGACCATCATAAATATGAGTCAGTTGCCATGTGCGTGGATTTTGAACCCAGAACTGTCCCTCAATCATACAAGCTTTACTGTGGTTTGGGGTGAAAACTGGCACGTCTGCTTTTCGACAAAACCACACCCATTGCAAACCATTGTTTTGCTTAATGGCCTTGGTAATTTGCTTAAGGGCCACTCTATTCGCTTAGCAACTTGGCTCCATTACAGTCGTAAACTGAGGACTGAATTCCAATAAAGTCATGATGGCGAACCTATGGCATTTGGGCGGGCACGCGAGCCCCAGCCAAACTTACCTGCACTGCGCGTGCGTGCACCTCCCAGCTGATTTTTGGCCCGTTTGTGGCCTTTTTTGGCCTCCCTGAGGCTCGAGAGAAGCCTCTGCAGCCTCGGGAGGCCGAAAAACGGGCCCGTTTCGGCACTTCCAGTGTTTCAGCCTCCCAAGGCTGCAGAGGCTTTCCTCAAGCCTCCGGGAGGGTGAAAAAGGCTTCAAACGATCCGAAAATCAGCTGGGAGGCATGCACATGCGCAACGCAGGTAAAGGGTCATGGAGGGGTGTTGCACGTGCATGCGTGGGGGTGGGTGGGGCGCCTTGTGTTCTGAGTGCACTTGCGCACGCCATTTTCAGCACAGGAGCCCCAAAAGGTTCACCACCACTGCTAGAGAGCACAAAACCAACCCAGACAGAATTAACGTAGCCTTGGACTTCCAACCACAATTGAGCTCCAAAACTTCCATGGCTAAGCAAAGCAGTTGTTAAGTCAGCTGCGCCTCATTTTATGACGGTTGTTAACTTGAATTGCTGAAGTTGTTTAGTTAGTTACACAATCGTTTAAGTGAATCTGGCTTCCCCCATCAACTTTGCTCGTCGGAAGGTCACAAAACGGGATCGCGCAATCCCAGGACTTGGCAACCGTCATAAACACGAGTCAGTTGCCAAGTGTCCATATTTTGATCACATGATCCTGGGGATGCTGCGACCGTCGTAAAGGTGGAAAAAGGTCATAAGTCCCTTTTTTCAATGCTGTTAAAACTTCCAATAGTCACGAACCAAACGGTTGCAAGTCAAGGACTTCCTATACCCCCTGGTTATTGTAGCTGCTCTGGCAAGCAAACGGAAACAAGCCAAAGCCATTCTAATTTTAAAAGAAGGCCATTTTTCTTTGCAGTGAGTGCAGTGGTGGCTTATTTGGGAAGAGCAATTCAAAGTATAGAATAACTAGCTGGATACCCGTGCTTCGCTACGAAACTATGTGTTCAGGCTTAATTTTTGGGGAGAAAAACAAGGGGGAAAAAATTCTGCCACTGCCTACCAGCATCCATTGGTATTCATCTGGCTAGGGTCCTGTCAGTGTGTGAGAGAGCTAAGGGCTGTTTGGAAAGTGAAACAGTATTTGCTGTGTGAGCAAGGAGGAGACAGCAAGGAGCCTGGGTGTGGCTTAGCTCAACTGTTCTGTACTAGAGCTGCTTGGTGCTGTGAAACTGAAACTCCTCTCCTTTGCTTGTATTTTGAATTTGGAAGAGATTTTTTTTCAGGTGGGGAGGGGGAGTAGAACTCTTTAGCATCAGAGCGTGTTAATAATAATTATAATCATCCTCATCTAGGAAATACTAATGCTCTAATGCTCTGATGGGTCATTTCAAAAAATCCTTTCTTAGTGAGCACCTGGAAGCCAAGAGGAACATACTGGCCAAATTTTAAGTTTGTAGGCTATCATGCTCTTCTTCCTCTTTTTAAACTTACTGAGATTGTATGGACACGTTTCAGGAAAAGCTAGGGTGCAAAACCTCTGAAAACAGTGGATGTGGATGCATCCTTCTCAGGTATGCTGAAAAATAATTAGACACCTGAACTTTCCTTAAGATGAGAGTTCATTTGTGAGCCGGTCCTGAAGTTATCTGTAGGATTTTCTCACACACGATTCACTGTTTGCCAGAAGAAATTTTTCCCCCAGGCGTAGGGGAATTGTAGCATGCTTGGCCAAGCCCTGCCTGGTTAAATTGGTGGTTGATTTCTTAGCTGGCATCTGGTTTATATAAATGCATGCTGCTCCCCACAGTCATTATGAAAACGTGGCCAGGAATCTTTGCCATTGTCTTGGAGCAACTAGGTGACCTATACAACCTGTGGGCTTCAACTTGGGTTGTTAAGTGGATCATGGGGTTATTAAATGAATCTGGCTTCCCCCGTTGATTTTTGGTTGTTGGAAGCCAGATGGGAAGGTTAACAAACCTTGATCACGTGAGCCCAAGATGGTGCAAAATTTACAAATACATACCAGGTGCTGATGTGATCACGTGGCCATGGGGGAGGCTGCGATGGTTGTAAGTGTGAAAAACGGCAATACGTCGCTTTTTTTCAATGCTTTTTGTGACTTCAAAGGTCTCTCAACAACGTGTGATGACTCAGTGTGAGATACAAAAGCAACAAAATCACAAAAAGTCCCTTTAATTCCTTCAACTTGGCTTTAAAATTCCAATTATCATTGACTGGAGAAAAAACTCCCCCACAAACAGTTGTGAAAAGGAAGAAATGCTGTTCAAACTCAAAATACATATAAATTATAAATAGAAATCCTCACNAAAACTCCCCCACAAACAGTTGTGAAAAGGAAGAAATGCTGTTCAAACTCAAAATACATATAAATTATAAATAGAAATCCTCACAGCTGCAGCCCGTGAAGGGGATCAGGGCCCCTTCCTCCCCTGTAGACCATGCCATTCATGTTTCTCCCTTCTCCGCTCCTCCCTGCTTGCCCTAGGATGAAGAGGGGATGGGCCTGGGTCTTCTGAATGCCCAGCCGGCCTGTGCCCTTCCCCAGCTTCCTCCACTTTAAAAAAAAAAAATTGATACTTCCCATGTCATATTTAAACCTGTACTTCAGTCTTCATATAGTGCCCATAGTTAAGCAAAGCGGCCGCAAAGTGAGACTTTTTTCCTGTGCTTTCCTGCAAAGGTCGCGAATGCGAGGATTGGTCAGAAAATTACTTTTTGATCATCGTTGTAACTGTGAATGGTCGCTACATGGCCGTCACTAAACAAGAACTACTCCTACAGTGAAATGTCAAGTGTTCTGGAGAAGATTAGAAATTAATAAGTCAAGGTGTTCCATACATCACTGATATTGAGAGGTCAAAGTTTACTATCTATACAGGTGGTCCTCACCTTATGACCACAAATGAGCCCAAATTTTCTGTTGCTAAGTGTGACAGCTTGTAATTGAGTTTTGCTCCATTTTACGACTTTCCTTGCCAAAGGTGTCAAGCGAACCACTGCATTGTAAAGTGAGTAACGGTTGCTAAGTGAACCTGGCTTGTGAGAAGTTGCAAAAGGCAATCCCAGGACACACCCACCCACACATGGGACCCTGCAACTGTCATAATTGTGAGTCAATTGCCAAGCATCTAGATTTTATTCACATGACCACACAACCATGTAATAGTCGTAAGTTTGAAAAATGGTCATGTCACTTTTTTTTCACTGTTGCCTTTATGACTTCGAACCATCACTCAGTGAACTCTTGTAAGTCGAGGACTGCCTGTCTCGAGATGTTACGCTTGAAATGCACGCTGTAGTAGAGAACATAATAAAATGAAGAATTTCAGCATGAGACTTCCTCTCTCTAAAGACTCAACTTCTGCAATGAGCAAGGTAGTATCACTCTTTCTTTCAGTATCGCTGCTTTTCGTGCGAATTAGGGGGAAAAAATAGATCTTACGGTCTGCTTGGCAGGTGAATGAAATTAGAAGTAATTTTTTTTTAAATTTTACACTTCACAAAAATACACCGCTGACTTTACAACTTGGGGGAAAATTCAGACAGATTTTTTTCCCCCTCCTCTTTCCCGCACAAGTGTTTTCACACTGAGCGATTTTTCTCTCTTATGGTGAAGTGTTAAAAATCATTATCTTTCCGAACACCAAAGAAAAAAACACACGATAAGAAATTTATTTTTTATCCAGCCTTGAGAAAGCTTTTGAGTTGCATTGCTTGGAGCTCTTTTTATTCTAAAGAAACTTTTTTTAAAGCTCAACTCTTTACTTCCCGCAGACATAGTTGAAATATTTTAAGTTATGGCTGTTTATTTTTAAACATCCCCACTAGCAGGGGCAGCTTAAGACTCTAAGTCTACATTTTTGTTTGTTTGTACAAAATTGAGAAATGTTTGAGAAGAAATCCTTAGTAAGACCACACCTAGAATACTGCATCGAGTTTTGGTCACCACACAATAAAAAGGATGTTGAGACTCTGGAAAGAGTGCAGAGAAGAGCAACCAGGATGATGAGGGGACTGGAGGCTAAAACATGCAGAGAATGGTTGCAGGAACTGGGCCTGGCTAATCTAGGGAAGAGAAGGACCAGGGGAGACATGATAGCGGTCTCCCAATATCGGAGGGGCTGCCACAGAAAGGAAGGGGCCCAGCTATTCTCCAAAGCCCCTGAAGGCCAGACAAGGAATAATGGATGGAAACTGATCCAGGAGAGATTCAACCTGGAAATAAGGAGAAACTTTCTTACAGGGGGAACAATCAACCATGGAACAGAAGTTGCCTTTGGAAGTTGTGGGAGCTTCATCCCTGGAGACTTTCAAGAAGAGACTGGACTGGCATCGATCAGAAATGGTGTTAGGCTCTCCTGCTTGGGTGGGGGGTTGAACTGGATGACCTCAAAGGTCCCTTCCAACTCTATTCTGATTGATTCAACCAAGAAATAAGCAGAAATCTTCTGGACAGTGAGGACAAACAACCCATGGAACAGAAGTTGCCTTCAGAAGTTGTGGGAGCTTCATCCCTGGAGGCTTTCAAGAAGAGACTGGACTGCCATCTGCCAGAAATGACGTAGGGTCTCCTGCTTGGGATGGAGGGTTGGACTAGATGACCTACAAGGTACTTTCCAACTCTGTTATCTGTTAAGGGTTAACTGGCAATTGGAGATGCCTCCATAATGACTCCTTAGTCTTTGTTTTTGGGGTTAAAAAAAAGCCAGATTGCAGGAAACGAAAGACAAAGGGTGGTGTTATTATTTATATTTAAAATGACAGAAGTGAATAGGAGGTGGATACCTTGCCTAGAAAAATGCATCGCTCTGTAAAAGCCCCAAAGACATGTGCCAAAAGTGATTTTAAAAAAATGAAATAAAAAAAACACACCTAAATTTGAAACACTGCTATTTTTTTGTTGTTGTTTGAATGGGTTATTATTATGTTGGCAGGGGAGAGCCCTTATCAACTGAACTGCACCTCCCATTTTAAAAGAAATGTTGAACTGGTGAAGTAATTGAGTCTGCCTGCAGTTTGGGATTAGAGAAAGCTGGCACAAGTGTAAATTGGATTTAGTTCAATTTGAAAAGATTCCCAGTTCACTTGAGATATAAACCCAGGGTCTGGACCAGATGCTGCTGCCTAACGTGATAAAAAATTTCTATTCCTTTCGGCATATCAAAAAACAGGCAGCCCTCAAACTCACAACCACAATGGACCCCAGAATTTCCATCGCTAAGCAAGGCGGTTATTAAGGGAGTTGCACTCAAATGTTATAACCTTTTCTGCCAAGTTTGTTGAACAATCACTGCAACTGTCAGTATAGGCTGGTTGCCAAGCATCCAAATTTTGATCCCGTATCCTTGGGGGACCGTCCTAACTCTGAGGACCTGTTGTAAGCTACTTATTCACAAGGCTGTTGCAACTTTGAAAAGTTGCAAAATGATAGTTGTAAGTCAGGGACTACTATCTGTTTAGTAGTGTCTCCTGTTCGCATGGCGGACTTTGGGCCAACTGCTTTGTATGTAGTAAAAAAATAAACTGGGTTAATCCTCGACTTACGGCCACCATTTATGAGCCCCAAATTTACATTGCTAAGTGAGAAATTGATTGAGTTTTGTCCCATTTTGTGACTTTCCTGTTAAGCGAATCAGTGCAGTTGTTAAATTAGTAACACGGTTGTTAAGTGAATCTGGCTTCCCTATTGACATTTTTTTTCTATTTATACTTTTTTTTTAGTAAATGTAAAAATGCAATATCTACATGAATAGTGTAGTTGTCTGAGTACAGTTAGTTTTAAAAATAATAGTAGTAATAATAACAATAATATTCATATCATTGATAACAATCACCTAATAATATTTGCTTATCCGTTGTTGGAAGAAATATCCTTCTGGGTTCAGTTCCAAGTGGGGAAAAAGACACTGGAAAGATGGTTTAATGGTGGACAGGACCATATGGCTTGGAGATCCTGGGTGAAAAGGGAGGAGATGCTGAGGGTCCCTGGGTTTTATGCCCTTTCTGGGCTTTGAACTTCCTGGGACACAGGAAGAGTATTCTGATTGGTTGTTGTCAGAGGTCATAGCTAGCTTTGTCGACTGTCTGTGTGTTAAGTTTGGTTGAAACTTGGTGGGTGGTGCAATGAAGGGCAATTAAATGACTCTGCTTGAAGGAGGTAGATCTTTGTTATGTAGAATAGGCTGACCCATGAACACAGGGAGGGGGTTGAGTTTCTGCCTCTCTGAGTTTCTACTTCTCTTTTAGGGGAAATATTCTGCCTTTTTAGTATATATCCTAAAATATTTCATTTTTCTAGGAGGAGGGGTGGGTTTTAACTTCCATACAATACAATAAACCTGTGATGGCGAACCTATGGCACACGTGCCACCTGTCCAACTCACCTGTACTGCGCATGCGTGGGCCTCCCAATTGATTTTTGGCCCGTTTGAGGCCTTGTTTGGCCCCCTTGAGGCTCGAGGGAAGCCTCTGCAGCCTCAGGAGGCTGAAAAATGGGCCTTCCGGAAATACCAGAAGTGCTTGTTTTCAGCCTCCAGAGGGTCTCTGGAGCTTGTTTTTGACCTCTCAGGGGCTCGAGGGAAGCCTCTGCAGTCTTTGGAGGCTGAAAAACGGGTCTGTTCCGGCACTTCCGGTATTTCAGCCTCCAAAAGTTGTAGAGGCGTCTCTCAAGCCTCCGGGAGGGCAAAAATGGCCTCCGCCCAACTCCAGAGGCTCTCCGGAGGCTGAAAACGGGCACTTCTGGTATTTCTGGATTCCCATTTTTCGGCCTCCTGAGGCTGCAGAGGCTTTCCTCAAGCCTCAGGGAGACCAAAAAAAGGCCACAAACGGGCCTCCCTGAGGCTCAAAATCAGCTGGGAGGTGTGTGCATACACGTTGCAGGTAAAGTGGCACGGAGGGGTGTTGCGCGCACATGTGCGGGGGTGGGGTGCATTGCCTTCTGGGTGCGGGCGGGCAATTTTCGGCATGGGAGACCAAAAAGGTTAGCCACCACTGCAATAACCCATCATTGTGTAGTTCATTGTTCTCTTAAACTGTTGAGTTTCTAACTTTTGTCTCTGTCAATTAACCATCGGTAAAACAAAAAAAAAATCTGTTTCTTTCTTCTCCTTTATTTTGAGTGTTAATCTATCCATCCCTATTGAGCTTATTTTGTCAGAAGGTCACAAAAATACAAAACATTTGCTAGACCAATGCTCGAATACAGCTCATCTGTCTGGAACCTGCATTACGTATCTGATATTAGCATAGCTGAGAAAGTCCAGAAATATTTCCCAAGAAGAGTTCTCCACTCCTCTACTCGTTGCAGAAGACCTGATGCCACCAGACTCGAAATTCTAGACCTAGAAAACCTTGAATTACGCCGTCTTCGGTCTGATCTTAGTATATAAAATCATACATTGCAATGTCCTCCCTGTCAATGAACACTTCAGCTTCAACCACAACAACACAAGAGCAAACAATAGATACAAACTCAAGGTAAACCGCACCAAATTTGATTGCAGGAAATACGACTTCAGCCACAGAGCGGTCAATGTCTGGAATACTCTACCTGACTCTGGTTTCTTCCCCAAACCCCAAAAACTTTAACCTTAGACTGTCTGCTACTGACCTCACCCCTTTCCAAAGAGGTTGTAGGGGCTGTGCATAAGCGTCCCAATGTGCCTACCGTCCCTGTCCTATTGTTTCTTTTATATTTTTCTTATATGTATCCATTTCATGTGTTCATAGCTATGTTTTTACTTACACCTGTTACCTTATAAGCAATTGACAAATCAAATAAATAAATAAAAAAAATGGGACCCCGGGACACTGCAACCATCATAAAAGTGAGTCAGTTGCCAAGCATGCAAATGTAAATGACATGACCCTGGTGCAACGGTCATAAGTGTGAAAAACGGTCCTAAGTCGCTTTTTTCCCAGTGCTGTTGTAACTTTGAACAGTCACTAACCGAACTCTTGTGAGTCTAGGGCTAGCTGTGTATTTTTTCACTGGTCTCCCGTCATTTTATTCCGCTGCCGGTTGTCTTAGCAACTAGACTACAGGTCATTAACTTTCCCCCTAAATAAAAGGGGAGGAGGCATAAAAGAAGCAAATTTGCTTCATTAAAAGGTGTTTGGGGAGAAGAAAGAAATAGGCTTGTCGTTGGGAGAGTCGTGCTAAAAACTATGGTTGCGAAAAAATTTTTTTATAATAATCAGGAGTTTTGTCGCATCTTTTCCCACGAAGGCATTGAATTAGAAAGTTCGTGAAACTGCAGCGCTATTAAAGCCTTTCAATAAAAATGTGTAAGTTTGAAAAGGTATCCCCAGGCTCATCCTGGTTTGTTTGTTTGTTTGTTGGTTTGTTTTTTGAGAAATATCTCGTGACTTTGATAGAACCAGATCTCTATATTTAAATCAACTATTCCTTTATTAGGAAGGCCAGCAGCCCCGGTAAAAAGTTTCTTGCTCAGAGGCATGAAAACTGATTGGGAGACACTGGGCCCATCACCAGGAGATGGTGAGTTCTAGTCCTACCAAAGGCATGAAAGCCAACTGGGAGACACTGGTCGCTAATCACAAGGAGAATGGTGAAATTCCTAGTCCCCACTTAGCGATGAAAAGCCAACTGGGAGACACTGGGCCCTCCACCTAGGAAGATGGTGAATTCCAAGTCCTACAAAGGCATGAAAGCCCAACTGGGAGACACTGGGCCGCAATCACCAGGAGATTGGTGAATTCTAGTCCCTACCAAGAGGCCATGAAAAGCCAACTGGGAGACACTGGGAACCTCAGACCAGGAGATGGTGACATTCCTAGTCCCTCTTAGGCGATGAAAGCCAAACTGGGAGAACATGGGCCCCATCACCAGGAGATGGTGAATTCTAGTCCTACCAAAAGCATGAAAGCGCCAAACTGGAACACTGGGCCCATCCACCAGGAGATGGTGACCACTTCTAGTCTACCAAAGCGCATGAAAAGCCAACTGGGAGAACCAACCTGGGCCCCATCACCAGGAGATGGTGAATTCTAAGTCCCCTCTTAGCGATGAAAAACCAACTGGGAGACATGGGCCATCACCAGCGAGAATGGTGAGTTCTAGCTCCCATCTTAGCAAATGAAGCCAACTGGGAGAGCCTGGGCCCATCACCAGGAAGATGGTGAGTTTCTAGTCCATCTTAGAATGACAAGCCAACTGGGAGACATTGGGCCCATCACCAGGGAGATGGTGAATTCTAGTCCTACCAAAGGCATGAAAGCCAACTGGGAAGACACTGGCCATCTAACAGGAGATGGTGAATTTTAAGTCCATGCTTAAGCGATGAAAACCACTGGCGAGATCCTGGCCCATCACCAGGAGATGGTGAGTTCTAAGTCCTACCAAAGGCATGAAAGCCAAACTGGAAGACACTGGTCCAAATCACCAGGAGATGGTGAATTCTAGTCCTACCAAAAGGCATGAAAGCCAACTGGGAGACACTGGGCCATCACCAGGGGAGATGGTGAATCTAGTCCTACCAAAGGCATGAAAGCAATCGGGAGCACTGGGCCATCACCAGGAATGGTGAATTCTAGTCCTACCAAAGGCATGAAAGCCAACTGGGAAACACTGGGCCCATCACCAGGAGATGGTGAATTCTAGTCCTACCAAAGGCATGAAAGCCAACTGGGAGACACTGGGCCCATTACCGAGGAGATGGTGAGTTCTAGTCCTACCAAAGGCATGAAAGCCAACTGGGAGACACTGGCGCCATCACCAGGAGATGGTGATTCTAGTCCTAACCAAGCGGCATGAAAGCTTGGGAGACAGCTGGGCCCATCACCAGGGAGATGGTGAGTTCTAGATCATCACAGGCATGAATAGCCAACTGGAATGACTTTTGAGCAATCCCTCCCTCTGTCTGTCTGTCTCTATCTTTCTATCTGTTTGTTCTCTGCTCTCTCTCTCTCTCTCTCTCTCTCTCTCTCTCTCTCTCTCTCTCTCTCTCTCTCTCTCTCTCTCTCTCTGCCCAACCCACCTTACAGGGTTGTTGTTTGTGGTGGAAAATAGGAGGAAAAAGGAGTACTAGCTATTTCCATCAACTTGAGTGGTTTTTTTAAAAAATAATAAAAGGCTTGGTGCAAAATAAAGTAACATCATAGCACTGCACATTACAGGAATAATTGTATGCCCAGTAACAGGAGCTGAAGTCACATCTTAGATATTTATCATTATAATGGCACTAACTGGTTCGGCCTCATTGTTTACTTTTCTTTACTTTATTGTCATTGCATCTTGTACATGGAAATCTAACCCCATCTTCAGTGAACATCATGACCATGAAAATAAACACAAACACACATCCTTCACATTCTATGCAATTGAATGGAAAACCCCTGATACTGCATGAATATTGTCCTATACTGTAGAATTAAAAAGAGCTACTGCCCTGGGATAGAGGCTGTTTTGCAGCCTATTAGTTGTTATTTTTATTATTATTTTGTACCATCTGTCAGATGGTAATACTTCAAAAAATTGAACATGAAACCTTTAAGAAAGCACAAAAATCCATTTCCACCCACATAATTTTGATTAAGGAGCTACATGTCCTTCTGCAGAGAAGGATATCCTGCTAAGAAAAACCTTTTGTTTTGCAATGACATGATTAAATCTGAAAGATCTCCAGTGCTTTGTTGCAAACTTCAAAGAGGATTCCCAAAGGGAAGTTCAGGGTCAAATGTATTAGATTTATAACAATTGACAGAATTGTTATTGTCCAAGTTTTATTCATGTTTCCCCTTTCTCTCTAGAGGGGCATATTTGCTCCAAACTCCTTTAACACGCGGTCTGGAAATCTCTAGTAGTAATTTTTGGGGCCCTTCCTTTTTTCAGATACTGGCCTGGCAGTCCTTGATGTACGACCACAAAAATTGACCCCAAAATTTCTATTTCTAAGCAAGGCAGTTCTTAAGTGAGCCTTGTCCCATTTTACAACCTCTCTTGCCAAGGTTGGTAAGTTGGAATCTCTGCAATTGTTAAGGGAGTCACCCGGTCATTAAGGGAATCCGGCTTCCCCTGTTAACTTTGCTTGTCAGAAGGTCGCAAAGGGGGGGTCATGTGACACCCCACTGGGACGCTGCGACCGTCCTAAATTTGAGACAGTGGCCGAGGGTCTGAATTTTGATCACATGACCATGGGGGAGGCTGCAAGGCTTGTAAGTGTGGAAAAACGGTTGTAAGTCACATTTTTCCCCAGTGCCCTTGTAACTTTGAACGGTCACTAAATGAATGGTTGTTAAGTCGAGGACTATATGTGTTACAAGATCTTTGGAGCTCTACTCATTGAATTGTGTTCTGTTCCATTCCATTCCGTTGAGTTCTGTTCCATATTTTATATTTTCCATTCCATTCCATTCCATTTTATATTTTTTGTTTTTCATTCCACTCCATTCCCTGTTTTCTGTTCTATACTATTCCATTTTCTATTTTCCACTCCATTCCCTATTTTCTACTCCATTCCCTGTTTTCTGTTTTTCCACTCCATTCCCTGTTTTCCATTCCATTTCCCATTCCCTTTTCGATTTTCCACTCCATTCCTTGTTTTCTACTCCATTCCCTGTTTTCTATTTTCCACTCCATTCCCTGTTTTCCATTCTATTCTATTCCATTCCCTTTTTTCCATTCCATTCCCTGTTTTCCATTCCATTTCCCATTCCCTCTTTTCGATTTTCCACTCCATTCCTTGTTTTCTACTCCATTCCCTGTTTTCTATTTTCCACTCCATTCCCTGTTTTCCATTATATTCTATTCCATTCCCTTTTTTCCACTCCATTCCCTGTTTTCCATTCCATTTCCCATTCCCTCTTTTGGATTTTTCCACTCCATCCCATCCCATCCCCTCCGGTTCCAGATCGCTCTTGTGTTCTAACACAACAGCCTTTCTCAAGCTTGGCAGTTTTTTAAGACAGGCAAGGACTTCAACTCCCAGAATTCCCCAGCCAGTTCAGCATAAATGCTGCTCCCTGGGGGTCTCTGTTTGGGTGACCTTTTCTGTCTCCTGCATAGGAGGAATTGAATTGATGGGAGGGATGCGACTCGCTAAGTGCTTTGAGGCAGCTTGAAAAATGGAGCCTTTGGCAGCCTGGATTCCCAGCAGAGCAGAGCCTGTTTTCTCAACAAGTAAAAAAATAAAAAAAAATAAAATCAATAAAAAGCACTGCAATCTTGGCCATTATTTCCCTAGAACACCCTTTCTTTCTTTCTTTCTTTCTTTCTTTCTTTCTTTCTTTCTTTCTTTCTTTCTTTCTTTCTTTCTTTCTCTCTTTCTCTCTTTTTTCCTTCCTTCCTTCCTTCCTTCCTTCCTCTACTTCTTTTTAACCAGCAAAAAAAAAAGTCATCCAGGTTTTTCCAGTGCTGCTTTGCTTAAATAATAATGATGGAATTAGGAATGAGTAGTAGATTCCCTAATTATCAGGATCCTGGCATAAAGAAGTGGCATTTTAGTTGCTGAACTGATTTACAGGCTGCCTTTCTGTTGGAGAAACACTCATGAGGGATCAAGAGAGGCTAAGATTTTTTTTGTCAGAGGAGAAATGCATTGATTGTCTTCGTTGGCAGGAATAAATGATATCCCAGGTGAAACAGAGCCAGTTCCCATCCCCCACCCCTTTACATCCTTTTTACTCTCTTACTAGAGGAAGATTTTAAAAAGGAGAAAAAAACCATGAAGTCTTCATAAATGGCCTCACAGCAGTTTATATAATTCTTTTATTGGCCAAGTGTGATTGGACACACAAGGAATTGATCTTGGTGCAAAGGCTCTCAGTGTACATAAAAGAAAAGAGACATTTGTCAAGAGTCGAGGAGGAGAAGGAGAAGAAGAAGAAGAAGAAGAAGAAGAAGAAGAAGAAGAAGAAGAAGAAGAAGAAGAAGAAGAAGAAGAAGAATCATAGAGTATAATCCTTTATTGGCCAAGTGTGATTGGATGGACACACAAGGAATTTGTCTTGGTGCAAAGGCTCTCAGCAGACATTAAAGAAAAGATACATTATCAAGAGTCAAGAATCATCAGGTACAACACTTAATGATAATCATAGGGCACAATAAGCAATCAATATAAGTGATAAGCTTATTTTAGCAAAAGGAGGGAAAATGGGGAAAATGACATTTATTAGGCTACCTGTGGTTTACTCTAATATTTCCAATGAAAGGAAATTAAATTGCTCTGATCATAAAAGGTGGCCCACTCAATTCACTCTTGATTGTTTTGTTGTTTACTTCTGTAAACATTTTGCCCTGCCAAATAATTGTAAGAAAAAAATTCCTCCAGGTGTTTTGGGTATGAATATGAATATATTGAATATGGATATACAGGTACAGGTAGTCCTGGACTTACAACCATTTGCTTGGTGGCTGTTAGAAGTTAGGAAGGTTTTGGGGGAAAAAACCAGATTTATGAGCAGTTTCCATATTTACGATTGTTGCAGTATCCATGCAGACACCTGATCAAAATTCAGGTGGTTGGCAACTGGCATGTACTTATGACAGTTGCAGTGTCCCAGGGTCACATGATCCCCTTCTGCGACTTTCAAACAAGCAAAGTCAATGGGGAATCCACTTGGCAACCATATGTAACCACTGCAGTGATTTGCTTAACGGTGGCAAGAAAAGGTTGTAAAATGGGGCAACGCTTACTTAACAACTGCTTTTGTTTAGCAGTGCAAAATTTGGGCTCCGTTGCAGTCTTCCTGATTGGGAATCTCATTTAGGAAAAAGATACCAAATGCACGAATTCAGGATGGGAGTCTAGGATAAGAATAAGAATAGAACAGAACATGAGAAGAGAAGGGAAGAATATGGAAGGGAAGGGAAGAGAAAAGAATGAGAATGAAAATAAGAATAGAATAGAATAGAATAGAATAGAATAGAATAGAACATAAGAAGCTAAGGGAAGGGAAGAGAAGAGAAGAAAAGAGAAAGGAATAATAAGAATAAAATAGAATAGAACATGAGAAACTAAGGGAAGGGTAGGGAACAGAACAGTACAAAGGAATTTAGAATAGAATAGAATAATACCTTTATTGTCACTTTGAATTTACACTAAGCGACATATATGAAAATGAAATTTCATTGCATGCAGCTCTCCACCTCCAACACATCTTATGTAAACATGATGTAAACAAAATAAACAAACCCACCATCCAACCAATAAATACAAAATTATGCACATACCCACATATATTATATGACACAGAGAAACAACGCTGTCTACTTTGGATGTATACATGTACATGGCAAGAAAAATGAATCTTGCGAGTTTGACCAGACGGATGGCATAAGGGACAAAATGTTACGGAATCCGGAAGTCCTGTTCTAGAAATACTTCGAAACCCCCTCTGAGAGGGGAGCTTGGGTGTGCGGGGTGTCTCTCACAGTGCTTTGAGCTCTAAGCACCGAGCGCTTATAAGCAGCATCCTGAATAATGGGAAGCGAACTTCCTATAATCTCTACTGTCCTCACCACTCTCTGTGGGGACTTTCTATCTGAGGCGCTGCTGCCCCTAAACCAAACAGATGCGGTTTGTTAAAACGCCATCAGTTGTGCCTCTGTAAAAAGTAGCCAGGGCAGAAGGAGAAAGATGTGCCCTCCTCCTCCTCCTCCTCCTCCTCCTCCTCCTCCTCCATCGGAAATGCAGACGCTAGGGTTCTGCTGGTTTGGCAATGAAAAGATAACTCAGTTTGATTTCTGAGCTGACACGGCACAAAGAACTGGGTAAATATAGTTTTCTCGTTGGCTGAATCTTAAATCTTTACAGTCTGGATACGACTGTAAGTCAAGGGCTCCATGAAATTAAGCCTCCCAGTCATGTCTCCTTCCCATTTCATGTTGGTTGGTCCAAAGAATAACTCCAGGCAATCCCTGACTTTGGAGTCTCAAGGTTGTAATCTAAACTTACCCGCTACAGATTACGTCCTTGTTTACCCAGCAGGGTTTCTGAGCTGAAGTTTGTTTGTTTTTTTTTAATTACTGCCAGCTAAAACGTGGCACGGTTCCTGCCTTGGTAATGATCTCCATCCCTCTGGGTGGAAGTCAGGAGATTTAAATCCCCAAAAAGGATTCGAAAGGTTGTCAGAGAAATACAGTTCTGGCACAATTTTGGTTTTGCATAGAAAAAAGACGACTTCCAGATTTATTTATTTTATTTTAAATGCAATCTACATGCATCCTCGTGCAGATTTATGACCACAAAGGAGAGAGTGCTAAACTAATAAATACATGCCAGTGCCCAAGTTTTCATCACATGACTGCACAGGTGCTATAACGGCCGTAAATGGAGGAAACGGCCATCGGTCACTTTTTTCAGTGCCATCGTAACTATGAACAGTAAATAAATGAATGGTTGAGGTTTCCCTGTAGCAAAGTCACTTTTTAAAAAAATATATTTATGTTGTATTTAAACCCACACTTCTTGATAGTCCTCACACAGCGTTGTGGTTAAGCAAAGCGGTCGCTAAGTGAAACCACAACTCGGCTTAGCAATCTTGGTTCAGCTTTCTTTTGCTTTCCTGGCAAAGTCGTAAATCTGAGGATTGGTTGTAAGATTGATTTCTCGTCACTGTTGTAACTGCGAATGGTCGCTAAGCGGCAGTTGCTAAATGGAGACCATTTGTGCCACGAAATTTCAGTATTTTGGAGGAGATTTAGAAATTGGTTCAGTAAGTCGTGGGCTTCCATATATCATAGATATTGAGAAATTAAGCTTCGACTGTATGCGTGGAAATGCTACAACAAAGAAATCTATATATAAAAGCGAAATATCCTTCATGCATCAAAATCTCCAGAACCGCAAAGCCTGCAAACTTGAAATTTGGCACCTATGTTCCTCTTGGCGTCTAGGTGCTCACGAAGAAAGGATTTTTCCAAATGATCCTCAGGGTATTTAGAGTATTTCCTATATTATTATTATTAACACGCTCTGATACTAAGGAGTTCTACTCTCCCTCCCCACCTTAAAAGAAATCTCTTCCAAATGCAAAATACAAGCAGATAAGTTTCAGTTTCAGAGCAGCAAGCAGCTTTAGTACAGAACAGTTGAGCTAAGCCACGCCCAGGCTCCTTGCTGTCTCCTTGCTCACACAGCAAATACTCTTTCACTTTCCAAACAGCCCTCAACTCTCTCACACACTGACAGGACGCTAGCCAGATGAATACAGATGGATGCTGGTAGGCAGAGACAGATTTCCCCACACCCTTATTTTCCTCCCCAAAAACTAAGCCCGATCACATCATTTCGAGCGAGTTGAATTATACAGTGTTAACATCGTGCTATTCGACACACTAGTCATAATATTTACTTTGTCTCTTTTACCCTCTTTTACTTTGTCTCTTCTTTTGTCCCTTTTACTTTATTTTTGTTTCCCTATTTCTATTATTGTGAGGTGCTCATGGTCCTGCGTTGAAAGTCAGGCCAAGCCTCCACCCCCACATAAGTGACTCCTGAGCACACTCCACCATTGCACACTCATTGCAAGCCGTGTCAGAGGTTAAACTACTTGGTAGATTTTCCCAGTTGGTGCTAAAACAGGGATGCTTTTTGTCTCCGGGAAAGTCTTGAGAGCCAAACCACCAAGTGTCCTTGAAGAGAACAAGGAGGATATTATGCAACGTTGCTTGCCTCTCCCCCCTCCCTGATTTTAAAGCCATGTACGATTCCCAATAGGACACGTCATTTTTGCATGGTTTGTATTTTTTAGCTAGGAGCGTCCTTTAAACTCGCTTTCCTTTCATCTTGCAAACCGGACGACCAACAACGAGGACTAGTAGCCTTCAGGGTGTGTTGCTCACAGTTGAAACCATGGTGGTCTGACTTAGAGGGTTTGCTGTGTTGGGCCCTTGGTGTCGAGCTGGATTGTTTCCTTGCAGATGTTTGATTACTAAACTAGAGAACATGATCGATGCTAAAGCACATTCCCTTCTAGCCCTGATGATGTTACCTAGTTGGGTGATGAAATGTCTACAAGAAAACTCTCTTTAAGAATATAAAGGACCCCACAGTTCCCTTCTCTTCTTCCTCCTTCCCTCCCTCCCTCCGTTCCTTCCTTTCTTCCCTGATGATGTTACCTAGTTGGGTGATGAAATGTCTACAAGAAAACTCTCTTTAGAAAAGCTTAAAGAGTACAAAGGACCCCACAGTCATCCTGAATGAAATATCTGCAAGAAAACTCTCTTTAAGAAAACTTAAAGAGTATAAAAGATCCCACAGAAGACCCCTCTTCTTTGTCCTCCCTCCCTCCCTCCCTTCCTTTCTTCCCTGATGAAGTTACCTAGTTGGGTGATGAAATGTCTACTATAAAACTCTCTTTAGAAAAGCTTAAAGAGTACAAAGGACCCCACAGTCATCCTCCTCCTCCTCCCCCCCACAAACCTTCTTTTCTTCTAGCACTGATGATGTTCCCTAGTTGGGTCATGAAATGGCTGCAAGAAAACAGTGAAGCTCAGAGATCACCAAGGACCTCACAGTTCCCCTCCTCCTCTTCCTCCTCCTCCTTCTCCTCCTTGAAAACCCCAGTCCCTTGTAGCACTGATGATGTTACCTAGTTGGGTCATGAAATGTCTGCAAGAAAACATCTAAGCAGCACCACGGACCCAAAAGTTCAAATTATGAGTTACAAATATTCTCCCCTGTCAAAAATTGATATTTCCACCAAGTCTTTCCTCTTTTTTTTTTTTTTTACTTTGGCTTTGAAATTCTGTACTCGATTGCAACATTTCCCCCCAGGGTCTGGATCGCACATTTAGGATCTAACACTGTAGAGACAACACACACACACACACACACACACACACACCCCAACACACTTTCAATGGTGAGGATCAAGCCACGTTCCAAAGGAGGACTATGCAACAGGTAGGATTTAAAGGGGGGGGGGAAGGGGGTCTTGCCTGAGCCTTTCATAACAGCCATCAACACCTCTNAAAGGAGGACTATGCAACAGGTAGGATTTAAAGGGGGGGGGGAAGGGGGTCTTGCCTGAGCCTTTCATAACAGCCATCAACACCTCTTTTCAAGAAGCATCCATCTTAAACCATAAGCTCCCAGTGTACATACAGGCAAGAAAGTGACAGGTCACAGATCATAAATCATAAGATACAAACCACAACTTAATAACTCGTACTGTACCAATAGGAGGAGGTAATAGGAACAATGAGAGGTGAGAAGGATAATAATAATACAGTCTTACTCCATGATTAGATATCCTTAGGCCTAAGACAGTGCTGGAGGAACTAGGTGTTCAGCAGAGTGATGATGGCATGGAGGGAAAAACTACCTTTGCATCTAGTTGCACAAAGTGCTCTACAGAGTTGTCCCAAGAAGAAGTTGAAGCACTTTATGTCCAGGATATGAGGGGCCTGTAGATATTTTTCACAGCCCCGTTTCTGGCTCATGCAAGTAGACAGGTCCTCCATGGAAGGCAGGCTGGTTGCAATTGTTTTGGTTTTTCTTCCTGCAGTCCTAACTATCTATTGAAATCCTTGCCTGTCCTGTTGGGTTGCAGAGCCAAACCAGACAGTTTATACAGGTGCAAACGACAGACTCAATATTTTCCCTGTAGACGTGTATCCGCAGTTTCTTGGGCAGTCTGATTTTTCTGAGTTGGCTTATTGAAATGGAATGGGGAAATGAATAGGAGTAGAGTAGAGTATAATAGAATAGAATATAGAATAGAATATAGAATAGAATAGAATAGAATAGAATAGAATAGAACATTATTCTGCAAGTCACCTTGAGTTGCCATATGAAAATAGGTAGCAATATAAATTCCCTACATAAATAGAATAGAATAAAATAGAACAGAACAGTTGAAAGGGACTTTGGAGGTCTTCTAGTCCAACCCTCTGCTCAAGAAGACCCTATCCCATTCTGGACCAATGATTGTCCAATCTTTTCTTGAAAACCTCCAGTGCTGGAGCATTCACAACTTCCGGAAGCAACTTGTTCCACTGATTCATTACCAGAATGACAGAGTTGGAAGGGACTTTGGAGGTCATCCAGTCCAACCCCTTGCTCAAGCAGGAGACCCTATAGCCTTTCAGACAAGTGGCTGTCCAGTCTCTTCTTTAAAACATCCAGAGTTGGAGGACCCACAGCTTCTGCATTACTATTGCTATTAATCCTCCCATTCTTCCTTTCACCTCCCACTTATGGCTGTATGACTGTAACCTTGCTGCTTGTTTCCTGACGATCTATACTGACTGTTTCCTGGTATGATTTGGTTGCTTATTGCACCCTATGACGATTATTAAGTGTTGCACCTGATTATTCTCAACTCTTGATGAATGCATCTTTTCTGTTATGCACAGAGAGCATTTGCACCAAGACAAATTCCTCGTGTGTCCAATCTCACTTGGCCAATAAAGAATTCTATCCCATCCCATCCCATTCCATATTATGTTCTGTTCTATTCTATTCTATTCTATTCTATTCTATTCTATTCTATACTATTCTATACTATTCTATTCCATTCCATATTCTATTCTATTCTATTCTATTCTAACTCTATTCTATTCTATTCCTTTCTTACTCTAGTCTGTTCTATTCTGTTCTGTTCTATTCGTTTCTTCTATTCTATTCTATTCTATTCTATTCTATTCTATTCCATTCCATTCCATTCTATTTCAAGGTTCCTTGATTGGATTGGAATGGAATAGCAAATGGAACAGAAAAAGAAAATGGAATAGAAAGTGGAATGGAATAGAACAGATTATCTGAATATCTGAATTATTGCACAATCCTATTACAGAATAGATTCTCCCCCCCAAAAAACCTAGTTTTATTTGTATTTATTTTGTCCTTCATAACCTTGGCGGGGGGGGGGGGGTTNGGGGGGGGGGGGGGGGAGTTACTCTTCAGAGCTTGCCAAAGAAGTTGAGGTGTTGCACAAGGACTCGCAATTTTGTTCTGCCTTCAGTTGTCTCACCAGGGTGAAATGCACCATTGAGCGGTGCCCAATATTCTCCATTTCCCTACAAGCTGCCGCGCCTTCTGTCTCCACAAAGCAGGGCGGCCAAAAGGAAAGAAAGTAAAGAAAGCATTAGATTTCTGGCAGGAGAGCCAAGGAAGATGCTCCAGAGGCTTTGGGGAATGAAAGTGAGGGCCTGAAGGAGAGCCGTGGTGGCTCATCATTTATTGATTTAAAAGTTTCTTTCATTTGTGAAATTAAAGGGCTTTCTCCAGCCGGCTGCAAAATCGCCAGCCAGCCACTCCTGGTGGGATCCTGTAAATTAGGTTGAGCCAGGACCTAAGCAGGGAAAGGATTCCTTTCATCAAGACAGATCACCCGTTTATATTCCCTGGGCTTTTGTTTTATTTTCTTCCCTATTGGTTTCTTTGATTTCTATATCCCACCATTGTTATTTTACAAATAAACTCAAGACGGTAAAATAAATATGTATGTATGTTAGGTATGTATGTGTGTGTGTGTATATATATGTGTATACATATATGTATGCAGGTTTTAACATGTTCAGGTCTTTACCCGTATAAGATTGAGGGTAAGGTACGCCAAGATTGAGGTACGCCAAGACCTGCATACCTGTACCCATGAAAATCTACAAAAACAAATATGTGTGTGTGTGTGTGTGTGTATTTTCGTTTTCTTAAGTTTTTGCGGGTACTTACATGTGTGCTGTTCAGCTTCCTTTGGGTATTTTCCCACGTCATTGTAGTTGTGCTTTTAAAATTCTAGCAACGTTTCAGCAGAATCTCATCTGCCATCATCAGGCTTCTGTATTGAGTTTGTCTGTATATATAATACAGAATTATATATAATACCATACAGAAGCCTGATGATGGCAGATGAGATTCTGCTGAAACGTTGCTACAACTTTAACAGAACTACAATGACGTGGGATAATACCCGAAGGAAGCTAAACAGCACACACACACACACATATATATATATATATATATGTATGTATGTATATGTGTATCTGTATGTGTATGTATATGTGTATATGTGTATGTGTGTGTGTGTGTGTTCGGGTCTTTTTCCCTATAAGATTAAGAGAATAGAAATTGGAATGTGGAACAGAATAATAAAAATAAGAATGAACAGAACAGAACAGAATAGAATAACAGAGTTGGAAGGTCATCCAGTCCATTATCCCCTGCTCAGGCAGGATTCCTTCTGCCATTTCAGACCAATGACCGTCCAATCTCTTCTTAAAAACCTACAGAGTTGCAGCATTCACAACTTCTGGTGGCAAATTGTTCCACTGATGATGAATGATGAATTCGGGTACAACCCTGAGCTACATATATTCTCTTCTAGAAGGTTATTTATTAATCTGTTCAAGGTCTTTCCCACTTCCCACCAGAAGATGCCTGTGGAATATTTCGGAGTAGGATAGCCAGCGATGGGACTATCATGCTAGGATTCAAGTCCGTTTGTAAAGAAAGCCTTTTATTTCCTTCTTTTTCCTTTTTTTTTAAACAGGGGATGCAGAAATTGGCTAGCCAGTACTTAAAGAAAGAATGGCCTGGCGTGAAAGCAGAGGAACGAAACGACTTTAGGTAAGACCGCCGTAAAGTAACACGGTTGTTAAATGAATCTGGCTTCCTCATTGACTTGGCTTGTCAAAAGGTTGGCAATTTGGACTCGCACTTGTGACATATGTGGTCCTCAACTTACGACCCCAGTGGAGCCCAACATTTCCATTGCTGAAACATTCATTAAGTGGGTTTTTGCTCCGTTTTGCGACTTTTCTTCCCGCCGTTGTTAAGCGAATCACTGCAAACTGCGGTCGTAAGTTGAGGACTCCTGTTCAATACCTTTTTCCATCGAGAGGTTGGTGGGGGAGACAAATGCTCGCATTGTTTAATTCTCCTGTTTTTGGTCAGCGTTAATGTTTTCCCTTCTACACCTGTTCAGCTTACCTGGTTAAAATTGCCCAGTTTTTAAAACTTGGCATTCCGTAGCTTGCGGTCCAGGTGTAACAGCAATAACAAACAAATTTAAAATGTTCAGGCAGATTCAGTTTATAAATAAAATCTGCACAGTGAGATAATGCAGAAGCAAGCCGTGAATGGCAATCAAAGACTTCCGATGCTGGTGGGATTGAAGACTTAAAATTGGAAAATAAAATTATATTAGATAGGTTTGGGATTTGGGTCATTTTTTTCCCTTCCTTTTTGCAGTAAGGCAGGTTTGGGGAAGGGAGCTATCATTTCTGCAGTCTGAAGGTCAAGATATAGCCATGTCAGAAAAACAACATTGTTTGCCCTTCCTTCCTTCCTTCCTTCCTTCCTTCCTTCCTTCCTTCCTTCCTTCCTTCCTTCCTTCCTTCCTTCTCATTTCCCTTCCCTCCTTCCCTCCACCCTCCCTTTCTTCCCTCCTTCCACTCCCTTCCTCCTCCTAAGCTTCCATCCCCCTCTTTCCTTCCTTCTCAATTTCCTTCCCTCCTTCCTCCTTCCTTTCTTCCTCCTTCATCCCCTTCTCTGCCTAACTTTATCCCCCTCTTTCCTTCCTTCTCAATTTCCTTTCTTCCTTCCCATTTTCCTTCCATGCCCTCCCGCTCCCTCCTTCCCTCCTGGTCCTTCCTTCCTCAATTTTCTTTCCATCTTTCTCCTCTCCTCCCTTCCTTTCCTTCCTTCCTTCTTCCCTCCCTTGCTTCATTCTCAATTTGCCTTCATCCTTCTCTTACTTCCTCTCCTTCCCTTTCTTCTCATTTTCCTTCCCCCTCCCTCTCCTTCCCTTCCGTCCCCTCTTTCCTTCTTTCTTCTTTTCCTTTTTCCTTCCCATTTCCTTCCATCCTTCCTCCCTCCCCTTCCTCCTTCCCTCCCTGCTTGCCCTCTCAATTTTCCTTCATCCTTCATCTCCTTGCCTTCCTTCTCTCCTCCCTCCGTTCCTCTGTCCCTTCCTTCCTTCTGCTTTCTGTCTTTCTCAATTTCCTTCTTCCTTCCTTTTCCCCCTCCTTTCCCCTTCTTTTCTCCCTTTCCTTCCTCCCTTCCCTCTTCTTCCTTCTCAACCTCTCTCTCACCCCCTTCTTTCCTCCCTTCCTCCCCCCCTTCACCGCCTTCTTTCTTTCTTTCTTTTCTTTCTTTCTTTTTCTCCCTTTCTTTCTTTCTTTCTTTCTTTTCTTCCTCCCTCCCTCCCCCACTGATCTGGTGTTGGACTGGAAGAGCTGCCATCTCCCTTCCAACTCTGTTGTTCTGTTATTCGTGTCTGCCTTGCAGGAGCCTCTACCCTGTGTGGAAATCGTTTCTAGAAAGCACCGTGCAAGTCGCCCAGTCCAGGATCAATATCTGCGAAAACTATAAAAATCTCATTTCGGAGCCTGCCAGGGCCGTGAAGTGCTTTAAAGAACAGCAGCTGAAAAAGGTACGTCCCGAGATTTTCGTTCTTCCGTTGCGACTTGAGACGCAAGGTTGCACTTCTACGCAGCGGGCGGGGTTTTACCGAAGACCGTTTGTTCACGTTCTTTACTCTTCTTACACGAGTGATGACGAAGTGTTGAGCTTTGGCTATTGTGCTGTCTTCTGTTCCTGATTCTGCGTGGTCATATGTGGTGGTTTGCACTGTCTTTCCTCGTTCCTTCTTTCCCCTTCCTTATTTATCCATTCATCCCTTGCTTTGCCTGTTAAGTGAGAGCTAGTCCTCAACTTACAAACAAAATTGGAAGCAAAATTTCCAAAATTTGTCTTGTACTCCCTTAGAACTGATGCTGTGGCCTAGTTGGGTCATGAAACGTCTGCAAGAATACAGCCAAGCTCAGAGACCACCAAGGACCCCACAGTCCTCCTCCTCCTCCTCCAAATGTCTCACTTAGCAACATAAATTTTGGGCTCAATATGTGGCCGTAAGTCAAGGACTACCTGTATCTGAACCATACAAATGTACCTAGGTATTGTTCTTTTGAATACCGCGTGCTAGGAACCAGAAAACGGGGGAAAGGTTTTTATTTGAAGTGGGGCAAAAACTCACCTTCTCCTGGTGATTGACCCACCCAGCCAGCTTACCTGCCTAAGGTGAAACTAGAATTCACAATCACCTGGTGAGTGACCCAAAGTCACCCAGTTGCCTTTCATGCCTGAGGCGGAATTAGAACTCACTGTCTCCTGGTGGTTGACCCAAAGTCACCCAGCCAATTTCCATGCCTAAGGCAGGACTAGAACTCACTGTCTCCTGGTATCTAGCCTGGTGCCTTAATCACAAAACCAAATTTGGCTTTTATATAATATTTTGTTGGAATTTTTAATTTGTTTGAAAAATTTTCTTAGGCCAAAAAGGAGACAGACCAGCTAACCCTTTTGTAATAACTAATAAGTGAAACCACAACCATCCATTCCTTGCATAATCTGTATGAAGAGATTCTTTTCTGAAAGTATCTCTCCTTCCTTCCTTCCTTCCTTCCTTCCTTCCTTCCTTCCTTCCTTCCTTTTCTTTCCTTCCTTCTTTTTCTTTCCTTCCTTCCTTTTCTTTCCTTCCTTCCTAATTTCCTTCCTTGCTACTTTTCTTCCTTTTCCTACTTTCCTTCCTTTTCCTTCCTTCCTTCCTTCCTTCTTTCCTCCCTCCCTCCCTCCCTTTTCCTTCCTTCCTAATTTCCTTCCTTCCTACTTTCCTTCTTTTTCCCTTCCTTCCTACTTTTTTCCTTTCTTTTCCTTCCTTCTTTCCTTCCTTCCTGTATCACCAGCCATATGACCTGCATTTTGCTCCAATAACTGGCACACTGTGTGCTTTCGGCAGCCACCTTAAAAGTACTGTCTTTGTAAATGAAATTAAATACACCCCTTGATGGTTGCAAGAATGCAAAAAATAAGCCTCTTTGGAGGTGACTCTGAAATTTTCCAAATTATGCTTGGGTTGGCTTTGGCCTTTAGGCGCGGTGCCTTCTAAAAACATTTGTGGAATTATCCAAGATTTTTAAGGGTGCAGCGGAAATGGAGACCAGTCCTGCAAACGGACTCCCAGGCAGCGGGCCAGAAAACCAGTACAGAGAGATCCTTGTGGCTTCTTGTAGAGAGAAGGCTAAGCAAGGCGGGGAAATGGTTTTTTATGATTGTTATTGTAGAAATGATGTTGTGGGTGAGAAGGTTCTTTTTAGAGTGGTAGTTTTCACCCTTTGCAACTTCAAGATGTGAGGACTTCGACTCCCAGAAGTCAATGCTGGCTGAGGAATTCTGGGAGTTAAAGCTCCAGATCTTTCAAAATTGCTAAAGAGAATTATAAAATTTCACCAGCAGAAAATCAGAGGTGGCCCATTGTTTTCTTGGACCTTCCCTGCTAATTTAGGCACACCATTCTCCTTTTGCGGAATTATTGTGGAATAAACACAGTGTCAGCAAGTCAGACAGCATTTTGTGTCTGAGGCTCTAAGGAAAATATACCATCCAGCCTAATCGTTTTTTTTTTTTTTTTGCAAATATTTGCATTTAAAAGCATGACACAGATTACTATGCCCTTACTCAAGGAGCACGAGACAGTGCTAGGGAAAGAAAGCAGCCCAAATTATTTCCCAGCGATCTTAAGAACAGCTTTACTCTTCCACCTTTGATCAGTCGGCCTTTTGCTACTCATCATAGCTTGATTTTCATACTAGGATGTTCCTTTCTTGCTAACGCGAGCATTATTCAACGTTATTTTATCTTGGGCTCTTGCATTTTTATTTTATGTGTCAGGGTTTGACCTGCAGAATCCTCAGAAAAATGAACAAGATTTAACAATCCTGAAGGGCTAAATAAGAACAAACCACATTTTTGGAAACTGTAGGCCTGGGTGGGATTCAGCCGGTTCAGACCGGTTTGAGTGAACCGGCTGTTAAATTTACATCTGTTTCGCTGAATTGGTTGTTGAACCAACCACCTTGCCCCTCCCCTCCCCTCCCATTTTGGATGCAGGTAAGTGCAGGGCCCCCACAGAGGGGGGAGGCGAAAAATGGGCCTTCTGGAAGTCCGGAAACAGGCCTTTTTCCGGCTTCCGGAGGGCCTCTGGAGTTTGGGGGAGGCCGTTTTCGCCCTCCCAGAGGCCCGAGGGAAGCCTCCGGACTTTGGGGAAGGTACAAAACGGCCCTCCCGGAAATCCCAGTAGGCCATCCCCACCCAGCAACGGGCAGCCAACTGGTAGCTGGGATTTTTGAATCCCACTCCTGGCCTAGGTCCATAGCCTACAGAAGCTTCCAGAAGACTGATGTTGCATTAACTCACTTAGGCCGGGCTCTCTGTCGGGCAGCAGGAGGGAAATCCAGATTGCAAGGTGGCCAGCATTGCAGAATTTGAACACTTGCCCCTCCCCTGGAAAATACCTTTCCTTGGGATAATTTGAAGACCCAGACTGTTGGGGGCAAGAGGCTGACTCGGTAAGCCCGCTTAGAGGGGGATGTAAAGCACTGTGAAGTGGTGGCATATAAGTCTAAGGACTATTGCTGTTCCTTCTTTCTTTCCTTCCTGCCTGCCTGCCTTCCTTCCTTCCTCTTCCCCAATTCCCTTTCCTTTTCTTTCCTTTCCTTTTCCTTCCTTCCTTCTTCCCCATTCTCCTTCCTTTCTTCCTTCTTCATCCCCATTCTTCTTCCTTCCTCCTCTTCCCCAATTCCCTTTCTGTTCCTTTTCCTTCCTTCCTTCCCTCCCTCCCTCTCTCCCTTCCTTCCTCTTCCCCAATTCCCTTTCCTTTCCTTTCTTTTCCTTCCCTTCCCTTTTCCTTCCTTCCTTCCTTCCTTGTCGGCACAGTGGTTGAGAATGTAGTATAGCAGGCTAACTCTGCCCACTGTCAGCAGTACGATCCTGACCGGATCAAGGTAGAGTCAGCCTTCCATCCTTCCGAGATCGGTAAAAGGAGGACCCAGATTGTTGGGAAGACAAGAGGCTGACTCTGTAAACCGCTTAGCTGAAAAGCATTATGAAGCGATATATAAGTCTAAGGGCTATTGCTATAATCCTGTTTATATTACTATAAGCAAAAGTGTGCAAGTGCATTTTTGTGTGGATGGGTCTTTCAGAGTACGTGCTGTCCCTCACTTACAACAGTTTGTTTAGTGACCATTCAAAGTTCCAATAGCCCTGACTTATGTGACCGTTTTTCACAGTTATGATCTTTGCAGTATTTCCATGGTCACGTGATCAAAATTCAGCCGCTTGGCAACTTGACTCACATTTATGACGGTCGCAGTGTCCCGGGGGGTCACAGGATCCCCTTTTGCCACCTCTTGGCAATCAAAGTCCAGGGGGAACACCAGATTCACTAAGCGACTGTGTTCCTAATTTAACAGTAGCGATTCACTTTACAGCAGTGACAAGAAAAGTTAGTAAATGTGGCCAAAACCCGTTTAACAACTGTCTGGCTTAGCGACAGAAATTTTGGTCTGAATTGTGGTTGTAAATCAAGGACTTGCCTGTATAAGTCCAGCTCTTAATGGCAGATAACTACTTTCATGAAAGACCAATTATTATTATTTTGCTTTTTGTGTTTTTCATTGTTGTTCAGTGTGTGGACCAGCTGATCAGGATCCAGATGGAACTTCAGGAGACTGTCAAAGATTTAGCTAAAGGGAAGAAGAAATACTTCGAAACAGAGCAGATGGCCCAAACTGTCCGGGAGAAGGCCGACATTGAGGCCAAGTAAGTTCTCGTGTCCTCCAAATTCTGCGTGGGAATTCCCTTAAGTTTAACTCCATATGACTCTTTGCCATAAGTTACAGTGTTTTGACCCAGCTCCCCAAACACAACAAACCCTCTGAAATGAACTCAGCGATTCCTTTCATGAGGAG
Organism: Laticauda laticaudata; assembly: GCA_004320025.1. Taxonomy (NCBI): domain Eukaryota; kingdom Metazoa; phylum Chordata; class Lepidosauria; order Squamata; family Elapidae; genus Laticauda; species Laticauda laticaudata. Next base: position 35,839 of record BHFT01016159.1, read on the forward strand.
CATCGGCAGCCCTGGCAAAATGTTTCTCACTGCCACACCTATTCATCTCTGCCCCCTGCCTTTTATCCACAGAGCTAGTGTGGGAGGAGCAGTGGCTCTTCCGTCCCAAGGACCGACCCATAGATTTCCACTGCTCTCCTCTCCTCTGCCTTCTGTGCATTCACGCATCGGGTACTGGACCCAGCTGTTCCTCCTCTTCCTCATCAGCCACTTCTGGACCTGGGGGCTGTTGGCTCTCCATCTGAGGGCTGGCGGACGCCCCAGGCTCCGCCTGTGTCTCTCTCTCTCTGCCAGCTCCATTCCCTCTTCCCTCTCCGGAGCTCCTGGGTTGCCTTGATGCTGGCCCTGGCTCCCACACCTCCTCCTCCTCCTCCTCTGATTCGGCTGCTGGAGACAACATGGAACACTGATGGCAAACCTTTTTCTTGTGGTGTGCCGAAAGTGTGATAGCACGTGTGTGCCGCCACCCACAATTCAATGCGCCCCATTCCCCCTGCGCATGCGCACGCAACACCCCCTCCCCTTACCTGCACTGCACGTGTGTGCTCCTCCCAACTGATTTTTGGCCAGTTTGAGGCTGTTTTCATCCTCCCTGAGGCTTGAGGGAAGCCTCGGGAGGCCAAAAAACTGGCCTTCCAGAAATACCGGAAGTGCCCATTTTCAACCTCTGGAGGGCCTCTGCAGCCTGGGGAGACCGTTTTTGCCCTCCCAAGGAGTTGAGGGAAGCCTCTGAAGCCTTGGGAGGCCAAAAAACAGGCCCGTTTTGGCACTTCTGGTATTTCCAGAAGGCCCATTTTTCAGCCTCCTGAGGCTGCAGAGGTTTCCCTCGAGCCTCACGGAGGCTGAAAAAAGCCTCAAATGGGCTGAAAATCAGTTGGGAGACGCGTGTGTGTGTAGTGCAGGTAAGTTTGGCTAGGGTTAATGTGCCTGCACTAATGGCTGTGCACGCCATAGGTTCGCCATCACGGACATAGAATGTTCTGCATTTCTCCATTCAATCTCATGTTTGAAAGAGGGAGAGAAAAAAATAATAGCACATCACCTTCTAAATAACACGGGTCTATTGTATAGATTTTCTGGCCTGCTCACCAGAAATAACTTTATTTTTCCTTGGCTTGTTTGCTTGCAGGTCAAAACTTAGCCTTTTCCAATCGAGGATAAGCTTACAGAAAGCAAGTGTAAAAGTAAGTGTCAGAATAAGTTGCACATTCCAATTTCAGAGTTGTGTAATGTCTGGCAGTGGAGACACAATGCAAAAGGTGCTGTGGTTGTTGAAACTTCAAAACCGCTTTCTGTATCACAGGTAGTCCTCAACTTACAACAGTTCACTTAGTGGCCGTTCAAAGTTACAACGGCACTGAAAAAATGTGACTTATGGCCGTTTTTCACACTTAACGACCATTAATTGCAGCATCCCCACATGAGCACATGGTCAAAATTCAGGCACTTGGCAACTGGTTTATACTTATGACCGTTGCAGAGTCCCAAAGGCAGGGGATCCCCTTTTGCGACCTTCGGCCGAGCATAATCAATGGGGAAGACAGTCACTTATCGACCATGTTACTAATTTATCAATGTTTAATAGCTGTGGCAAAAAAGGTTGCAAAATGAAGCATAGCTCACTTAACAAATGCCTTACTCAACAACATAAATTTTGGGCTCCATCGTGATCATAAGTGGAGGATTACCTGTCCAAAAGGTGTTGTTTTTGGTTGTTGTTGTAATTCTAAACTTCTGCATGTATAGAATAGAACAGAATAATGGAATGAAGAATAGAATAGAATAGAATAGAATAGAATAAAGAAACAGAATAGAATAGAATAGAATAGAAAATATGCAATAGAATAGAATAGAAGAATAGAATAGAATATAGAAAAGGAATCAAATAGAAGAATAGAATAGAACAGAATATAGAAAAAGAATAGCCTAGGAAAGAAAATATGGAATAGAAGAGAAGAGAAAAGAAGAAAATAGAATTCTTTATTGACCAAGTGTGATTGGACACACAAAGAATTTGTCTTTGGTGCATAAGCTCTCAGTGGACATAAAGAAAAAATAAAATACATTCATCAAGAATCATAAGGTGTAATGCTAGTCATAGTTCACAGTAAGCAATCAAATCACACAATAAACAGACAATAAAAATCGTAAGGATGCAAGCAACAAGGTTACAGTCATAAGTGGGAGAAGATGGGTGAAAGGAAGGATGGGAGGATTAATAGTAGTAATGGTAGTGCAGTCTTTGTAAATAGTGGGACAGTGTTGAGGGAATTATTTGTTTAGCAGAGTGATGGCCTTTGGGGGAAAAAACTCCCCTTGTGTCGAGTTGTTCTGGTGTGCAGGGCTCTATAGCGTCGTTTTGAGGGTGGGAACTGAAACAGTTGATGTCCAGGATGTGAGGGGTCTGGAAATATTTTCACAGGTCCTCCATGGAAGGCAGGTGGGTAGCCATTGTTTTTTCTGCAGTCCTAATTCCTCTCTGTGTCCGTCCTGTTGGGGTGCAGAACCAAACCAGACAGTGATAGAGGTGCAGAGGACAGACTCCATCATTCCTCTGTAATAAAGATAAATTCATTTGCGAGCTATCCACTTCTTATTAAAATATTGCTTTGCAATTCTCAGTGTCTCTATTGCTACAATTGCTTACCTAATTCTGTTTTACTTGTCCAGTTAAAAGCACGCCGGTCGGAGTGTAACTCTAAAGCTACTCATGCCAGGAATGAGTATCTTCTCACGTTAGCAGCTGCCAATGCGCACCAAGACCGCTACTATCAAACAGACTTGGTAAACATTATCAAGGTAATGATTAATGATTAAAGGCAGATTTAGTTGAACTGCTCCCCCATTCCCCCTGTGTTGTTCAATTCTCTTTCACCGTGACCTGTAATTTTAACCATAATTATATCAGTTATAATTACTGCAAGATCTCGGTATCTTTTAAAGAGAGCATTCTGGATCTAAAGTTCAATGTTCGAAATAGAATAAAGGTAAAACTGTTTTTCAAAAATTATTACAGTAGTCCTTGACTTACGACCACAATTTAACCTCAGATTTTTGTTGCTAGGTGAGACGGTGGCTAAGTGAGCTTTTGTCCCACTTTATGACCTTTCTTGCCACGATTGTTGAGGGAATTGCTGCAAGGAGTTAAGTTAGTCACATAGTAGTGAAGTGACTGGCTTTCCCCCTTTGAGTCCTTGTCAAAAGGTCGCAAAATAGATTATGTGACCCTGGGACCATCATAAATATGAGTCACTTGCCAAGCATCTGAATTTTGATCGTGTGACTATGGGGAGGCTGCAATGGTCGTAATTGTGAAAAACGGTCATAAGTCACTTTTTTCAGTGCTGTTATAACTTCGAACGGCCACTAAACTAATGGCAGTAAGCAGAGATGGTATTCAGCTGGTTCTGACCAATTCTGGAGAACTGGTAGTGGAAATTTTGAGTAGTTCGGAGAACCAGCAAATACCAGCTCCGACTGGCCCCGCCCCCATCTATTCTTCGCCTCCCATTGAGTCCCAGCTGATTGGCTGGGTTTTCTTTGGTTGCCCTGCACAGGAGAACGGAGCTGGAAAGCAGGTTAGTGGGGTGGGGAGGGAAGGGGGATTTTACAGTATATCCTTCCCCTGCCACGCCTGCCAAGCCCACAGAACCGGTAGTAAAAAATATTTGAATCCCACCACTAGCAGGTAGGTAAGAGGGATGGATGGAGGGATAGATGGATTGATAGGTAGACAGAGAGAAAGACAGACAGACAGAAAGACTGATAGATGGATAGGTAGACCAATATATGGAGAAAGAAAGAAAAGAAAGAAAGAGAAAGAAAGAAAGAAAGAAAGAAAGAAAGAAAGAAAGAAAGAAAGAAAGAAAGAAAGAAAGAAAGAAAGAAAAGAAAGAGAGACAGACAGATGATAGATAGATAGATAGATAGATAGATAGATAGATAGATAGATAGATAGATAGATAGATAGATAGACAGACAGATAGATATATAGGTAGACAGAGAGAAAGAGAGAGACAGTGACAGACAGACGGATATAGATAATGAATAGATAGACTGACAATATGGATGGATAGGCAAATTAGCAGGCTCCACTGGCATTTTGCAAATGGTTATATTCTAATTTTTTAAAAATATATATTTTATTTGTGGAGTATCACAAACCGACAGTGACAAATAACGGATCGATGTGTTGCAGTTTTTTTAAAACAAGATCCTTATTTCTTACTGAACAAACACCCCATCAAGGAGGATGGGCTTCCCCGTTGGGAATTCCTAAGGTCCTTTTAAAAAGGCCCCGTAAAATAGCAGAACTTTCTCTAAGATGCTCTCTCTCTCTCTCTCCTCCTGATCTGCCCGATTTAACACCTAGGTTTCACACCGAGGTTTCGTCTGACTTCAGAGCAGCCTCTCTCGCCTGGCACCCACGGCTTGGCAGAAGTGTTGTGAGGGACTTTGTGAATGGGGCAACCGCAGCCCGTCTGGAAAGAAAAACCTATCGCCGTTTGTCCCCCTTGCAAAATCCATTGAAGAATAATTTCAGCTGTCTAAAAAAATAACCAGGGAGTAAAACAACAGAATAACAAATTTGGGAGGTCTTCTTGGAGGTCTTTTAGCCCAACACCTCACCCCACCCACGCTCAGGCCGGAAAAAAATATACCACTTCAGACAAACACTTATCCAATCTCTTTGCAAAAAAAACCCTCCAGTGACAGAGCACCCACAAACTCTGAATCGATTGTTCTCACTATCAGGAATTTCCTTCTTAGTTCCAGGTTGCTTCTCTCCTTGAGTGGTTTCCATCCAATATTTCTTGTCTGGCTTTCAGGCGCTTTGGAGAATAGCTTGACTCCCTCTTCCAATATTAGAAGACTGCTATCATGTCACCTCGAGTTACTACATCATTCTGGATAAATTGGTTTGTCTGATCCAGTCTTCCTAATGGACAAAAAACAGAAATTGTGGATGCTCCATCACTGGAGGCTTTTAAGAATAAATTGGACATCCATTTCAGTGGAATGATATAGGGTCTTCTGCTTGAGCATAGGGTTGGACTATGTTATGATTCGCCAGCAGCAGGTGTGGATGGCTAAGGTCTCAGAGAGTGAGGACTCGGATGAGGGACCTGCGTGTGATGCAGGGATGGGGGCCAGGACCATCAGGGAGTGGAGCGCGGCCTTCGGAGATGGTGGAGGCTGGCAGCAATGAGGAAGAAGCTCCCGAGGAGCCTGTGCCCAGCGTGCATGCACGCAGGGCTGCTTGAAGGAAAGAGCAGCGGCTGCTTGAAGGAAAGAGCAGCAGCGACTCAGGAGTAAGGCTGCAAGTTAATGTCCCCTCCCTTAAGAGAGAAAAGCCAGCTGAGAAACTGGAGTTCTTTGCAGGAAGCAAAGAAGTTTTTGTACTCAAGTCTGGTGGACATTTGGCCTCTCTTAGTTTGTGTTTGGAGACTCTTTGTGTTTGGAATATTTATTTTATTTATTTTTATTTATTAGATTTGTCAATTGCTTACAAGATAATAGGTATAAGTATAAACATGAGTAAGAATACAGGAAATAGGAATAATTGGGGACAATAGGACAGGGACGGGAGGCACAATGTTGCATTTATGCATGTCCCTTACAGACCTCTTTGGAATGGGCATTCTCTCCCTTCCTTTCTCTCCTCCCTCCATTCTTTTCTCTCCTTCCTTCCTTCCTTCCTTCTTTCCTTCCTTATTTTATTTTTTATTTGGTTTATTTGATTTGTCAATCGCTTACAAGATAATAGGTATAAGTATAAACATGAGTAAGAATACAGGAAATAGGTATGAATAAATGGGGACAATAGGACAGGGACAGTAGGCACGATGGTGCACTTATGCACGCCCCCTACAGACTTCTTAGGAATGGGTATTCTCTCTTTCCTTCCTCCCACTCCCTCTTTTTCTCTCCTTCCTCCATTCTTTTCTCACCTTCCTTCCTTCCTTCTCCTTCCCTGTTCTCCTATCTTCCCCCTTCCTTCCTTCCTTCTTTCCTTCCTTTATTTGATTTATTTAGTAGGCACAATGGTGCACTTTTGCACGCCCCTTATTGTTCTTGGCAACTTTATCTAGTGTTCTTGGCAGCCTTGCACAAGCTTGGCAAGGCTCACTTCTTATCAGAGACCATTAGTTTTGGTAGCCTTTTAACCGTGAATGAACAGAACTCACAGAGAGGCATTAAAAGCTTTTGCTTTTATCTCTGTTTGGTGTTATGTTTACTTGGAACCAGGTTTGGGTCAGAACAGACTAGAAGACCCCTAAGGTCCCACCCTGTTAAAATGTTCTTCCCTTGGGAAACAACTCAACCATTTTTGCTGTTCTTTTGGAAGCTCCTGAGAGTTAAATCTCTTGCAGAAATTGGATAACCATTTATTTTTGGAGCTCAGATTACAGCTCCATCTTCCCTCCTCCGTTAGTCCGGGCTCCCTTTTTGAAGGTGAAAGGGAGGAAGACGAGGCAGGGGCTTTTAAAAGCCCCTTGCCAGGCAGCCTTTTCCAACCGCGGCCTAAATTATTCATGCCGTCGAGCAAGAACAATCCAAAAAATCAATTTAATGTCACTTTTCCTAGATAGCTTTACAGGCCTCTTCAATAATTTACAGACACTAACTCTCCTTCCTCCTTCTTTCCCCTCCCAAAAACAAAAAATAATTAAAAATAATAATAATAATTACAGCAGACAAATCCCACCCACCCCTTGACCCGAGATTTTCATTTCTATTTTTGTTTCTGTCATACATATATTCAGGGCAGAGATGGAAAAATAAAAATCCATAAATCTGGGAACGCTGGTCATTTTAATACCCAGGATGTGCTTCTAATGTGTTTCTGAGGATTGGAAAACGAGAACGGACAATGGGTTTTCTTTATTTTAGAACAGCTAGTCCTCCACTTACAACAGTTCCTGTAGTGACCGTTCGTAGCTTTCAACAGCAATGAAAAAAGGGGCTTGTGACCGTTTTTCAGACGCTTGGCAGGAAGTGACTCATATTGATGAGGGTTGCAGTGTATTGATCCCCTTTTTTGCAACCTTCTGACCAGCAAAGTCAATGGGGAAGCCAAATTCACTTAACAACCGTGTGACTCACTTCACAACTGCAACAATTAACTTAAAAGCTGTGGCAAACAAGGTCATAAAATGGGGCAAAACTCAACTGTCTCACTTAGCAACGGAACCTTTGGGTTCATCTGTGGTTGTAAACCAGACCACCTGATTTAGATTTTCCAAATAGAATAGAATATAGAGTGGAATGGAATCTCTCTCTATAAAAGCGAAAATACCCCTCACGCATCATCACAAAATCTCCAGAACCGTAAAGCCTACAAACTTGAGTAGACCGGGTATACTAGGAGAACCGAAGGTCCACGAGTGATTCTTTCCTAAAAAGACTTCACTGATAGTCTCGTATTAGAGTATTTCCTATATTATTATTGTTATTATTATTATTATTGTTATTATTATTATTATTGTTATTATTATTATTATTATTATTATCATTGCGCTCTGATGCGAAGGAGTTCTACTCCCCCTCCCCACCTGAAAAGAAACCTGTTCCCAATGCAAAACACAAGCAGAGGAGAGAAGTTTCAGTTTCAGAGCAGCAACTGGCTTTAGTACAGAAAAGTTCAGCTAAGCCACGCCCAGGTTCCTTGCTGTCTCCTTGCTCACACAGCAAATACTCTTTCACTTTCCAAACAGCCGTCAACTCTCTCACAAACTGATAGGACACGAGCCAGATGAATAGCGATGGATGCTGGTAGGCAGAGGCAGAATTTCTTTTTCCTTATTTTCCTCCCCAAAAACTAAGCCCCACCACATAGTTTTGTAGCAAAGCAAGGGTATCGAGCTAGTATTGAATATAGAGCAGAACATAGTGTAGAATATAGAATGGAATGGAATATAGAAAATAGAACAAGAGAGAATAGAATAGAATTTGAATAGAATAGAATTAGAATAGAATAGAATTTGAATAGAATAGAAAAGAAATAGAGTAGAAATAGAGTAGAAGGAGAGGAATATACTGTTGAATGGAATGGAATAGAATAGAATAAGAATTGAACAGAATAAGAATAGAATAAAATGGAATCAGCAATAGAAAATAGAAATAGAATAGAATGCAGAGTAGAAGAATAGAATAGGATAGAATAGAAAACAGAGTTTGAAGAGAGGCAGGAAACCCTACATCCCTTCTTTGTGGGCTTTGTTCCATGCCTGTCTTGTCTCCCATCTCTGGCTGAATGTTAGCTTTTTGGGGAAGATCTCTCTTTTGTTTTCCCGGCACCATAAGAGATCCCGACAGGGCATGCTTAACCCTGGTCCCCAGCGGGCTGCTAACTCAGCCTCCGCTTAGCGTTTAAGCTTTAGTCTTCCATGAATAAATCATGGGAGCCTCTGAAGTTCCCGGCCTTTCATTTAGGTTCAAAAGCAAGCACGTTTCCACCCCCCCTGGTTGCAATCTCTTCCGATTGATCTAAGGAGAGCCGCCCCTTCTCTCCTCCCTCTTGAGACCTGCTGTAAAGAGAAGGTTATTCCACCTTCCCTGGAAAAGGTTTCTGAGATAATTAGCCTCCCAGTTTCCTTGAAATCTGAATTTTGTTTATTATCATCTTCTCTTCCCTGATGTAACCTCCTCAGCTATTAAGTGTTTGCCCGGCTTTATTGCACTAAAACAAAAAACTAAGAAAACATTCATTAAAAACAACAACAACAACAACAACAACAACAATAATAATAATAATAATAATTTGGAAGTCTCGGAATTTGTCCATGAGATGATATCCATCAGTTCTGCAGCTTTGTATCAGTGGTCCTTAACTTGCAACCATTTCATTCAGTGTGTGATGACCTGGGACGTGTCACAAAAGCAACAAAGTCACAAAAATAGGTAAAATCCCTTTAAGACCTCCAACTTGGCCTCCAATGTCCAGTTATCATCGGCTGGAGAAGCAAGAATAGAATAGAATAGAATAGAATAGCATAGGAATAGAATAGCATAGGAATAGAATAGCATAGGAATAGAAATAGGATGGAATAGGAATAGAATAGGAGAAAATAGAATAGGAGAGAATAGAATAGGAGAGAATGGAATGGAATAGAATAGGAGAAAATTAGAATAGAATAGAATAGAATAGAATAGAATAGAAATACGGAATGGAATGGAATACATTATAGAATAGGAAAGGAAAGAATAGAATATAGAATAACAGAATTGGAAGGGACCTTGGAGGTCTTCTAGTCCAACCCCCAGCTCAAGCTGGAGACCCCATAGCATTCCAGATAGATGGCTGTCCAGTCTTTTCTTAAAAGCCTCTTAAGGAAGGAAGGAAGGAAGGAAGGAAGGAAGGAAGGAAGGAAGGAAGGAAGGAAGGAAGGAAGGAACCTTCCTGAATAACAGAGTCAGAAGGACCTTGGAGGTCTTCTAGTCCAACCCCCTGCTTCAGCAGGAAACCCTGCACCACTTCTGACCAATGGCTGTCCAGTCTCTCAATGTTCACTGCCTTGAGTTATTTGTAAAAAAATAATAATACAGGCAGGAAGTAAACATCTAAAACAAATAATAGATAAATTTGGACGATGATGTTAAGGGGACTTTGTGAGGTAAATGGAGAAAGTATGAAAGCAATGTGAAAAACAAATACTTCCTTATAAAACACAGACTTCAAATTGCTGTTAAAATAGGAAGAAAGCAATAGGGTTTTAGCTGTAGTTGTGACCTGCTTTTTTTTTTCTTTTTTCTTTTTGATAAACATGGTGGAGTCACTGACTTCTCTTCATGCTGTTTCTCCATTTCCTGACCGTGTGGCTTCGAGGAACCTGGACCACCCCGGGTGATAAGTTTTGTTTCAGATTTAGGAAGTGGTTTTGGTTGCTGATGTCTCTTCGCTCCCCTTCGCTGTGACGAGGAGCGGTCAGAAACAGGTGCAGCGTCAACACAAAAGGAAGCAGTTGGATAATTTTTAAGTAAGGCGATGAATTTGTGGGGCTCCCGGTTGACTCAGCCTTCCGTCCTTCCGAGGTGGGTAAAATGAGGACCCAGATTGTTGGGGGCCAGAGGCTGATTCTGTCAACCGCTTAGAGAGGGCTACAAAGTACAGTGAAGTAGGGTGTAAGTCTGCTATTGCTTGGGAAGGAAGGAAGGAAAGACAGAAGGAAGACAGAAGGAAGGAAGGAAGATGGAAGAAATGAAGGAAGGAAGGAAAGACAAGGACGGAGGGAAAGATGGAAGGAAGGAAAGACAGAAGGACGGAAGGAAAGATGGAAGGAAGGAAGACAGAAGGAAGGAAGGAAGACAGAAGGAAGGAATGAAGACGGAAGGAAGGAAGGAAGATGGAAGGAAGGAAGGAAGACAGAAGGAAGGAAGGAAGGAAGGAAGATGGAAGAAAGGAAGGAAGACAGAAGGAAGGAAGATGGAAGGAAGGAAGGAAGACGGAAGGAAGGAAAGACAGACAGAGAGAAAGATGGAAAGAAGGAAGAAGGAAGGAAGGAAGTTGGAAGGAAGGAAAGACAGAAGGACGGAAGGAAAGATGGAAGGAAGGAAGATGGAAGGAAAAACGGAACGAAGGAAAGACAGAAGGACGGAAGGAAAGATGGAAGGAAAGACAGAAGGAAGGAAGGAAGGAAGGAAGGAAGGAAGGAAGGAAGGAAGGAAGGAAGGAAGGAAGGAGGGTCAAATTGTTCTCCAAAGCCCCAGAAGGCAGGACAAGAAGCAACGGATGGAAACTCATCAAGGAGAGAAGCAACCTGGAATTAAGGAGAAAGTTCCTGTCAGTGAGGACAATTAACCAGTGGAACAACTTGCCTCCAGAAGTTGTAAATGCTCCAACACTGAAAGTTTTTTAAAAAAGATTGGACAGCCATTTGTCTGCAATGATGTAGGGTTTCCTGCCTGAGCAGGGGGTTGGACTAGAAGACCTCCAAGGTCCCTTCCAACTCTGTTATTCTGTTAAATTTACATGCTGGCTTGCTATTAAAAGAGGCTTCCTCTCTCTCTCTCTTTATCTCGCCTGTGATTGCAAAACCTTTTCTGTCCATGATCTGGCTGCCTGCTAGATGTGTGCTAGATGTCAGCTTAAGGGTTTCCCTACTGACACGACCCAGAGGTGCTTTGATGAGCACTTGGTTCCAAACCTACCCACTTTGATTTCAAGCAAGCAAAGTTGGAGGCCTGGTTTGAGTTCGGTTTTGGATTTTCCCGTTGCTCAAAATACCCTCACGGCAGGCCTCTCATTTTTCACCGTGGCCACCTTGTCTTTAAGAGCTTTTAAATCATTGTCATTGCAGTACTTGACAAAAGTGGCAGTTCAGGAAACGGAGGCTGGAAACACCGAATTAAATGTGGCTCCAACCTTCCATTAACTATATTTAACGAGAATTTAAAATCTTTTAAGTTCCTGTTGTTGGCTTAATGAAGATGGACTTCCAGTTCAATATTCTCTTTAATTTGATCTCACTACTCGGATTTTGCACAGACTCCCTGAAATACAGGGTTGTCCTCGACATACAACTGTTCGTTTAGGGACCGGTCGAAGTTACAACAGCACTGAAAAAAATATAACTTACATTTTTCACACTTAACAACCGTTGCAGCCCTCCTGTGCTCATGTGATCCAAATTCAGATGCTCAGCAAGTGACTCATGTTTATGACGGTCGCAGCATGCTGGGGGGGGTCACATGATCCCCTTTTGCTACTTTCTCAGTGGTGGGATTCTACTGGTTTGGCCCGGTTTGAGCAAACTTGTGATAAAAAAAATGCTACCATTCAGCCGAACCGGTAGCGGCGATGAGCAGTGGAGACCAAACCGGTTGTTTCTGCCGCTGTTCTGATCCAAACCTTTTTCCAATAAAACAAACACGAACCAAAGGGAACAGAAACCATTTCATGAGTCTCACTGGTTAAAAGGCTGTTGCAAACTAATTAACTTTGATAAGCACAAACCTCACCAAAACTCTGCAAGCTGTCTAAAATCACAGATAAGAAATATTTCACAACACAAGAGTCTTCCAATCCCAAATTAAGATACTGTAATGTTCATGAGGCTGAGTTTCAAAACGTCTTTGCTTCCTGCAAAGAACGTCTGATTCACAGATGGCTTTTATCTTCTTGAAGGAGCGGCCATTACCTTGCAGCCTTACTCCCGAGTTGCCTGTGCTGCTGCAACTGCTCTTTCCTATGAGCAATCCTGCGTGCACACGCACTTGGCACAGGCTCCTCGGGAACCTCCTCATCGCTGCTGCCAGCCCCCACAATCTCTGAAGTCAGCAGTCCACTCCCTGATGGTCCTGGCCCCTAATCTGAGTCCTCGGTCTCCTCAGCCATCCGCACCTGCTGCCGGCTAACCACAACAGCTGCTCTGCTGTTGGGCCCACCCGCTCACCCAGGCTCCCATACTTACCTTTATCTTCTACTTTTGAAGTGCAGCTGATTTGCGCGGCATAGCAGAGTGCAGTGCAGCAGTTGCTAAAGTGACCGGGAGAGTGCAGGCATGCAGGAGGTAAGTTGGAATGCCTCTGTGCCTGTGCAAAATGTTTGTTTGGCGTGCATGCGCAAAGTGCGTGCATATGCGCAGAGCACGTCCACCAAGCCATGCCCACTGAACTGCTGATAAAACTTTTTGAATCCTACTACTGAGCTACCGGTTCAACCGAAATGGTATTTCTCTTTTTTCCTCCTGACGGTCAGCTATTCTGACAATCAGCTGTTCCGATGATCAGCTGTTCCAATGATCAGCTGTTAAGATGATCAGCTGTTCTGATGATCACCTGTGCCAGGATCCTCTCCAAAAAATGGAGCGCTGGGGGGTATGCTGCCAAAAAAGAAATAGAAGCCACACCCACCCAGTCACATGGCCACGCCCACCCAGCCACTCCCCACAAAAACGGTAGTAAAAACCTATGCATCTCACCCCTGGACTTTCTGACAAGCAAAGGCAAGGGGGAAAGCCAGATTCATTTAATAACCCTGTGACTAACTTAAGAACTGCACTGTTTCACTTAACAACGGCGGCAGGGTTGTAAAACGGGGCAAACTTCACTTAACCACTGACTCAGCAAGAGGCCTTTTCAGCTCAATTGTGGTCGTAATTCGAGGACTACCTGTGATCATACTCACTGTTTGGTTGACTTACCTTGATGGCTTACCTTGTTCCCTTGAGCAAGATTCAAACACCTGGGTACAATGGTTAGATTTGGGAGATTCCATTTTATCCCCTACATGGATCTGTGGAGGTGAAGAGGTAAAAGATCTGACTCCTATATATTACTAGCTCGATACCCATGCTTCGCTATGAAACTATGTGGTCGGGCTTAGTTTTTGGGGAGGAAAATAAAAGGGAATAAAATTCTGCCTCTGCCCACCAGCATCCATCGGTATTCATCTGACTAGCGTCCTGTCAGTCTGTGAGAGAGTTGAGGGCTGTTTGGAAACTGAAGCCGTATTTGTTGTGTGAGCAAAGAGGAGACAGCAAGGAGCCTGGGTGTGGCTTAGCTCAACTGTTCTGTACTAAAGCTGCTTACTGTTCTGAAACTGAAACTGAACCAGAAACTCCTCTCCTCTGCTTGTGTTTTGCATTTGGAAAACATTTCTTTCCAGGTGGGGAGGGGGAGTAGAACTTAGCATCAGAGCATCATCATCATCATCATCATCATAATAATAATAATAATAATAATAATAATAATAATAATAATAATAATAATAATAATAATAATAATAATAATAATAATATAGGAAATACTAATGCTCTGATGGTCATTTCAAAGAATCCTTTCTTAGTGAGCCCCTAGAAGCCGAGAGGAACATAAAGGCCAAATTTCAAGTTTGTAGACTTTACAGTTCTGGAGATTTTGTGATGAAGCGTAAGGGGTATTTCGCTTTCAGATAGATAGATAGATTCAATTTGTGCTTATATCAGGGAGCAAGAGATAAGTACCTCAATCCACCTATTAAACATAGGGCCCAGTGGGAGGCCCATATTAAAACCACATATACCTCATATATTGTCAGAATCTGAAAACGACATTCAATAAAGCATAATTTCTGACTAAAATGGGCCAACTGAGATTGGAATATGTGAGCTTAATTGGGCTAGATTGCAGGGGTGATGCAGAAATTGAATTTTATGTCATTTTATCCTGTTTTGCATATTTATGTATTCAATTATTGTATTTTATCCTATAACTATTCTATTTTACCCTACTGTCATTTGAAATGGTTTGTTTGGAATTTTATTGGTAATATATGTTTGAACCTGTATCTTGATATGGCCTATAGAGTCTAATCAATTAATATAATATAATACATTAGCTTTCCGTGTTTACAAATAAGGAAATTTTATTCCCTTTTTTTCCCCATGCAGGCTCTTGATGGCAATGTATATGACCACCTTAAGGATTATTTAATGGTATTCAGCAGGACTGAATTAGAAATATGCCAATCTGTACAAAGCACATTCCAATTTCTTTTGGAAACTGCAAGCCGGGTAAGTTTTGCAAATCCAAAAATCTTATTATTATTTTTCTGATCTTAAAGGCTGTTCAGAAATGGGAAAAAAAGCAGGTGTGAAGTTCAGGGAAGCAGGCAAATGCCACCAGTTCAGTGTTGGCAATAAACACCTGCATGTGGTGAAGTTGGGAAGGAAACTATTTGGGGAGTCCTCAACGTACGGCCATTCATTGAGTAACTATTCAAAGTTATGACGGTGCTGATAAATGGGACTAGTGACTGATGCAGCAGTCATCCTCCCCGCCCCCCCGGCACATGATCAGGGTTCAGCAACCCTTTGAAGTTACAAAGGCACTGAAAAAGGCGATTCACAACCAGTCCTCACGCTTACGACCGTCGGAACATTCCATACGGTCACGTGATCAAAAAGTCAGGCCTTTGACGCAACCAGCGTATACTTTATGATGGTTGCAACATCCTGGGAGGGCCTATGAAATACCATTTGGGACCTTCAGGCAAGCTAAGTCAGTTGGGGGGCAGCCATATTTGCTTAATGACTGCCTGATTCACTTAACGGCAGCCTGGTTCACTTAACAACTGCAATAATTTTTCTCAATAACTACGCCCCCCCCCCCCAAAAAAAAGTCATTAAATGGGGAGGAATTCACTTGGCCTTGCTTAGCGGGGGAAATTTGGGACTTGGTTGCAGTCGTAAGTTGAGGATAGCGGTGACAGATAACCCCATTTTCTTTGGTGTTTGTTTTTTATGACCCTGGAAAATTGCTCTTCACAAATCTTTTTCTTGTTGCTTCCTTTTCTGCTCCAGAACATAGCTAGCATGTCACTAATTGGGACCCACCAGGTAAAACGTGAATTTACTTCATGTTGGGGATAACAATTATAAATCTCCCAGATGTTTCTGTAGCCTAGAGATCTCCAAACTTGGCCACTTGAAGACTTGTGGACTTCAACTGCCAGAATTCCCCAGCCAGCCGTTTCTTTTTCCTCTTATCCTCCTAAAGTGCAGAGAGATTGCAGAGTAAGGGATTACAAGGGAGTAAACTATGCTGGCTGAGGAATTCTGGGAGTTGAATGTCCACAAGTCTTAAAAGTGGCTAAGTTTGGAGAGCTCTGCTGTAGGATATTGATATCACCTACTTGCTATACAGTTAGTCCTTGACATAACAACCATTCATTTAGTGACCGTTCAGAGTTACAATGGCACTGAAAAAAAGCGACTTTCAACCATTTTTCACACTTTACGACCGTTGCAGCATCCCCCACGATCAAAATTCAATCGCTTGGCACCTGGTTTCATATTTAACTACGGTCACACTGTCCCAGGGTCACGTAATCCACTTTTGCAACCTTCTGACAAAAGTTTTAAAAAACACTGGAAGTTTTTCAGAAGAGATTGGATAACCGCTTGTTGTCAGGTTTCCAAGTGATGAAACCCGTTCAAAAAGAAATATACAAAGTCCCTTCTTCCAAAACACTGAAGTGGTGTAGGGTTTCCTGCCTAAGCAGGGGGTTGGACTACAAGATCTCCAAGGTCCCTTCCAACTCTGTTATTCTATTCCAGAGGTCTCCAAACTTGGGCATTTTAAGCCTTGTGGACTTCAACTCCCAGAATTCCCCAGCCATCCGTGTCTGTTTCTTTTCTTCTCTTAACCTCCTAAAGCGGAGAGAGATTGCAGAGGAAGGGATTACAAGAGAGCAAGCGATGCTGGATGGGGAGAATTCTGGGATTTGAAGTCCACAGGTCTTAAAGTGGCCAAGTTTGGAGTCCACTATTCTATTCTACAGGGAAGCCAAATTCACTTAACAACCATGTGACTAACTTAACTGCAGTGATTCGCTGAACAACTGTGGGAAGAAAGGTCGTAAAATGGGACAGAGCTCAGTTAACAACTGTCTTAGTTGTTAACAATTTTGCAGACAGAAATTTTGGTTTCAATTGAGATCGTAAGTCAAGGGCTAACTGTATTCCTATTCAACAGAGTGATAGACCAAAATTGATACAGTCACTTGTGTGCATAAATGGAAACCAAATAGACTATATATCTATACTATAAAGATAATTTTAATGTTATTATCCCATAAATATTTTGACTTGTTCTGTTGCTTCTGTGTTTTGAATTGGATGTTGTTGCACTTGGAGCGTTATCTGTAAACTACTTTCAAGTCAGTTCATTATTAAACAAAAAAGATAGCATCGGATTAGACCCGATTTTGGAAATCCAAATTAATTTGGAAAAAGAAGCTCTTTGGAAGGAGAGCGAGTAGATTTATTACTGCTACTGGATTCCCCAAATGTTAAACAATCCTCTTTCCTCACCTTAAAAAATGATTTACTATTGAGATTGACAAGTTTGGAGGGTTAATCCAATGTTTCTGCCTCTTTTCAGATGTTTGGAGAACTGTACGGTGATAAAAAACCTGCCTTAATTTGTGTGCGACATGCTCTTTTATTTTCCTATTACATTTCATTTTAACCTGAGGCTGAATGTTCTTTTCATTATAGTTATAAATATAGCAGCGTCTATTAGTCTGTTTTGAGAGACTAAAAACCCGATACCGGCATTAAAAAAAACCCCATGCAAACGTATTTTAAAGAAGGCATCAGAATTATTTCCTGCAATTGAGCAGTTTGGCTGGATGGGAATTTTGTATAATAAAAATAAATAAATAAATAGGAATGTTTTCTGGATCGTTTTTTTATTTAAGAACAATGAATCTGTCCATTGTTATATGCCAGGATTCCCCAAACTTGGCCACTTTAAGACTTGTGGACTTCAACTCCCAGAATTCCCCAGCCAGCCATGTCTGTTTCTTTCTTCTCTTAACCTCCTAAAGTGGAGAGAGATTGCAGAGGAAGGGATTACAAGAGAGTAAGGGATGCTGGCTGGGGAGAATTCTGGGAGTTGAAGTCCATAAGTCTTAAAGTGGCCAAGTTTGGGAACTTCTGTTATATGCAGTGCAGTTGTAGAAATGGGTTGCTTTAATCATTTTAGCACAGCAGGTTAAGTCCTCGGTTTATGAATATTCCATTTAGTAACCATTTGAATTCGCAGCGGTGCTGGAAAAATGGTGGCGGACAACTGATCCTCACACTTACGACCATTGCAGCATTCCTGCGGTCAAAAATCGAAGCACTTGGCCTGCATTTATGACAGTCACAGCATCCATTTGTGACCTGTAAAGTCACTGGGAAGGCAGATTCGCTTTAATCGCGTGATTCTCTTAACGGACATTTGCAAAAAAACGGTCATGAAATGGGAAATGTCTCCCATAACAAACACTCTGCTTAAGCTACAGGAGTTGCAGTCCCAATGGCGGTCGCAAGCACAGGAAGTCCCCCGACTTACAACCACAGTGGAGCCCCAAATTTCTACTCCTCAGCGAAACAAAGTGATTTTTGCCCCGTTTTACGACCTCTCCTGCCGTGGTTGTTAAGGGAGTTATGGCAGTTGTTAAGCTAGTGACCTGGTTGTTAAGTGAATCTGGCTTCCCCACTGACCCCGGGACATTGCCACCGTCGTAAATACGATTCAGCCGCTGAGCGTCTGAATTTTGAACGCGTGTTTGCGGGAATGCTGCAACAGTCGTAAGGGTGAAAAATGGTCGTACGTCACATTTTTCAGTGCCGTCGTAACGTCGGACAGTCACTAAATGAACCGTTGTAGGACTCCTTGCATCGATCCTTTACGATTTCTGACACAGCCGTAAACCCGGGTGCTTTTCTTCTCTTTTCAGGTAGTGCGAGATTACAATTTTCAGCTCTTCTTGCAAGAAAACCCCGTCTTTCACAAGCCCCAGTCCTTCCAGTTTCAGCCGTGCGACAGCGACACTGTAAGTGTGCTTTTAGCGGCCCCGCCGCGGCTTCCTTTTGCGTGTGGGTGTATGCACATGCTTTTCGGGGACTCCTCCCATTCTGCAAGGAGAACAACACCCCACCCCACCCCTAAAAAACCGCAATGGATGGAGGCAGACTTTTGCATAAATTCCCGGGGGGGGAGGGGGGAGAGGGATTTACAAAACCAGAAACTCACCTGGTGCTTTTCAGTTCCTCTAAATCAGCAGCCAGCCTGGCCAGCACTGGTGATGGCAACTGAGATCCAGAAATTTTAAATTTTGTCACCCCGGTTGGGAAAGATGCTATGCAGGAAGGGCTGTGCTCCTAAGGCAGCGGTGGGTGGGTGGCTCAGGGATTCTGGGAGTTGGAACCCCCCCCCTTCCCAAGTGATGAAAGGGCCATAGTTCCTCATGCTGGCTCAGGAATTCTGGGAGTTGAAGTCCACAAGTGATAAAATGGCCGTACCGTGTTTCCCTGAAAATAAGACCCATCGTGAAAATAAGCCCTAGCTTGATTTTTTACACATGGATCCAATAGAAGCCCTACCCCCTCAAAATAAGCCCTACTTAACCTCATCTACCTCATATGTTGTCAGAATCTGAAAACGACATTCAATAAAGCACAATTTCTGACTAAAATAGCCCAACTGAGATTGGAATATGTGAGCTTCATTGGGCTAGATTTCAGGGGTGATACAGAAATAGAATTTTATGTCATTTTATCCTGTTTTACATATTTATGTATTCAATTATTGTATTTTATCCTATAACTATTCTATTTGATAGAATAAATATAAGACCCATCGTGAAAATAAGCCCTAGCTTGATTTTTTTACACATGGATCCAATAGAAGCCCTACCCCCTCAAAATAAGCCCTACTTAAGTCCCCTCCCACTCCGGGGTGCATGGTTTGGGACGGAGTGCACAGATAAACATCAAGCTAGGGTGGGGTTGGGATGGAGCTTCCCTACCGGAACTGACCTTCGGACAGTTGCAGCCAGGCCTTGCGCACGTTAATCCAGAGCTCGTTTCTCAGCTGCAGAGGCCTTTCCTGAAGGCCTGAGGCGATCTGCGCAAGCGGCTGCAGAAGAAGTGGGCCAGCAGCGGGGTCCTGCTGGGCAGGGCACTCAGTGCTGCCACCGGAAGGTGAGTCCGTGGAAGACTTCCCCTGAAAATAAGACCTGGTTGCCTTTTTTGGTGGCAAAAAAATTATGTGAGACCGGGTCTTATTTTCAGGGAAACACAGTAGTTCCCCATGCTGGCTGAGGAATTCTGGGAGTTGAAGTCCCACCCTTCTTAAAGTTGTCAAAGTTGAGTGTTTCCCCGAAAATAAGACCTAACTGGAAAATAAACCCGAGCATAATTGTTCAGGATGCTGGGAATGTAAGCCCTACCCTAAAAATAAGACCCAGTTAAGATTGTCAGCCAAACGGATGCATTTAATGCCGTATTTCCCCCAAAAGAAGACCTAACAGGAAAATAAGCCCTAATATGTCTTTTGGAGCAAAAATTAATATAAGACCCGGTCTTATTTTCGGGGAAACATGGTATACTTTCCCTTTAATCCCCCCACCTGTTTGCAGAAATCAAAATTAACAGCTCCCTCTTTAAGTGGCCTTTTGATCTGAAACGGGGATCTTTTTAGTTCTTCTTCTCTGGTTTATATTTTAGCTGGTTAGCCTTCTTGTGGTGCCCTATGGGGGAAAAAAAAGAAACTGATTTTGCTTAATTCAGCTTAATAGCCGATAATATTCTTTCCTATCAAAGCAGCCATTCTCTTTATTTACTTGTTAAATTTTTATGCCGCCCCTCTCACCCATAAAGCGATTCCAGGTGGCTTAAAAAGATACCCACAAAAAGAATTAACATTTTTAAAAAACTAAAACGAAGGATGATGATCTCCTTAGCCTGTCAAATTAATCTGATTATTCAGAGGACAATTTTGTATGTGTGCATATGTGTGAATTTCTAGCCTATCGCTTTGTTCCATATTCTAGAACTTCAGGAATTGTTTATGTTGAGCACAATTTACGAGCAAAGATGGGCTAAAAACTAATTAGCCATAAAAAAGTGATTATCTGCTTTGTTTCAAAGAATTAACTCCAATTTATATTTGAAAGATTTATGCCTTGAAATATTTGCTAGCTCATGCATCTCCAAGCTCGATTGGTGTCCCTAGAAGGCTAAAAAATAATCATGATTTTTTTTTTCCCTGGGTTTTGTTTTATTTTTCTCATTTATTTTTTTATTTCTAAGAGACAAGGGAGCACTGATTTAAAAGCAAGAACAATGCTAGAAGCCGTCCAGAATCGTGTTGTTACAAGATGGGTGGCAAATATATAAATTCAATAAATAAATAAAATAAAATCAGTTTTCAAGCTTTTGCAAAACTGTCCTTGGCCCAAAGAGAAAATGGGTGAGCGGGTGGGCCTTGATTTGGTGCTGTGTTTGAGAGAAGTCAGATAAAACCACGGGCGGCCTCCATACAAACTCCAAAGATGGGCCCTTGAAATTCAGATACAGGTAGTCCTTGACTTACAACATTTCATTTAGTGGCCGTTCAAAGTTACAACGGCCCTGAAAAAAAAAGGGATTTATGACCGTTGTTTGTTTGATTGTTGCATCCCCATGGTCAGCTGATCACAATTTGGACACTTGGCAACTGGTTCATATTTATGACAGTTACAAGGTCCCAGGGTTGCATAATCCCGCTGTCAGGATTCCGGCACTTACCCCCCAATTAAATCATGAGTCTCAAGCCAAACTTCTGAAACTTCAAAAGGATTTATTGGGAGTTAATATGTCGGCATTGCCTGGGTGTAGCTGACTCTGAGGCACATTATTCATTGTCACCCTTGACCCTGGTTTTCCCTCCACCCCTCTGGGTGTATCGTAATTCATATTCTCCAATGGGACATACCCATAGCCAAGAGCCCTTAATCAGGCTCTCCAGTTAGAATTGTGCGCGGCAGAAATTTCGGTCACCTAGTTACTATCTTTGAAAAACTATTTACGGAATGCAATTTTGGTTTCCAAGCTGCCAAACTGTCCTTTCAAACCCCTTTCCCCATTCCCTTGCCTAAAATGGGGCAAAACTCACTTGAGAAAGCTTAAGAACAGAAACTTTGGGCTTGATTGTGGTCATAAATCAAGCCCATTAAAAGCCCACGACTGACCTGCTTGGGGCTTGTAAATTCTCGTTAAGAAATCTGCCTGCAAATGCCTTACTTAGTTAGTACGTTCACCTACTCCTGCCAGGCTCCAAATCTTCCTCCCACACTTAATTTTAAGCCAACCAACATAAGAATCAGGATTCCGGCAGTTACCCATTTAAATCATGAATCTTGAGCCAAACTTCCAAAACTTCCAAAGGATTTATTGGGAGTTAACATGTCCGACACTGTCTGGGTATAGCTGACTCTGAGACACATCATTCATTGTCACCCTTGACCCTGTTTTTCCCCCTGCACCCCCTGGGTGTATCATAATTCACATTCTCCAATGGGACACCTCCCTAGCCACAAGTCCTCAATCATGCTCTCCAGTTAGAATTTTGCGTGGCAGAAACTTCAGCCACCTAGTTACTATCTTTGAAAAACCATCTATGGAATGCACTTTCAATATCCAAGCAGCTGCACTGCTCCCCTCTCCCTTTCTGTTGCCAACTCTAAAAAAAACAGAGAAATATTTTATGAGTTGACACTCTTTTTGTGACCTCCTTTCAAATGGGGAGCCAGATTCACTTAATGACCGTGTTGCTAGCTGAACAACTGTGGTGATTCGTTTAACAACTGTGGCAAGAAAGGTTGTAAGATGAAGCAAATCTCACTTAACAAGCATCTCACTTAGCAACAGAAACGTTGGGCTCAATTATGGACATAAGTCGAAGACTACCTGTAATCCTCTACTTAAAACGGTTCGTTTAGTGACCAAAGTTACAACGGCACTGAGAAAAGGGACTTATGGCCGTTTCTTACACTTACGACTGCTGCGGCATTCCCCAGGGTTGTGTGATCAAAATTTGGATCTTTAGCAACCAGTTCATACTTATGATGGTTGCAGCATCCCGAAGGCCCCCCAATCCCCTTTTGCGACCTTTGGACAAAGCCAGTTTTACTGAACAACTGCATTTATTAACTTAATGACTGCAGCCATTCACTTAACGACGGTGGCAAGGAAAGTCATAAAGTGGAGCAAGAGTCCCTTAACCACCATCTCGCTTAGCAATGGAATTTTTTTGAGCCCAACGGTGTCTGTAAGTCGAGATCTACCTGTATTATACTTTTCTTCTTTCTCTTCCGGAAGAGAAGGCCCTGTGGGTCTCCAAACCATCCCCCACCTCATGGCCCACGCCCAGATCCTGACCTTTTCAGAACCAGGCCCCACGAGTGGCAGACTGGCACGCAGGCATTGGCGCCCAGTTCAACTTGAGGAAGGCTTGTGCCCACATGTCCGTGTGCACCAGCTCACGACTTGTGTCGTCTGACCGGGGCTTCCCAAGATCACAAAGCCAACTCCTCATCCTGAATAAAATCCCTTTTATTTAGGTTAAAGTTGAATTCCTCTCCAGCAAAGTCCTGGCCAACAGTCTTTCAAGAGATTTCACAACACCAGACCTTTATCAGGCTTGGAGAGTTGCCAGGCCGATAGCCTCCAAACGCCATGCTGTAGCAGCAATTACTTGGCAAGGAGTCAGGAACAGACTGTCACTCTAATGAATTGAACTAATTGTCTCCTGCAAACTTCACTCCCCTTTCGCTCCTCTTTATTCCCTCTGGGAGGGGCCATTCCCCATCCACCTGTGGCTTTACTCCCGAATCGACCCTTGTTCCTTAGCTGTTCCCTTCCTCAGGCAGCTCTGTGCATGTGCAC
Organism: Laticauda laticaudata; assembly: GCA_004320025.1. Classification (NCBI taxonomy): domain Eukaryota; kingdom Metazoa; phylum Chordata; class Lepidosauria; order Squamata; family Elapidae; genus Laticauda; species Laticauda laticaudata. The sequence continues at coordinate 59,025 of BHFT01016159.1, forward strand.
ACTGGGAACAGGCTCCAGCTGTTCTTCTGCCCCACTGATCTCCGACACTGAAGGCAGCTGATAACCGTTGGAGGGCTCTGGCCCCATCTCTGTCTCCGATGCAGAGCCCTTGTCAGAGCCTTCCCCAGACCCCAGGACTGGCCCAGGTTCCTCCCCAACCTCTTCAATGTCCGAGTCTGGCCACAACATTTGTGTATGTAAATCTCTGTGTGTGTGTGCCAGCCCACAGCTCACAGGGATGGTTTCCCTCCGTCCCTTCCTCCATGCCGGCAGGCCAACCCCCGAAGGTTGGAGACCCCTGGTTTATCTGACCTCTCCTGCAAACGCTTTATGCCAGGGCTCTTCAATCTTGACAGCTTTAAGACTTGTGGACTTCAACTCCCAGAATTCCTCCTCCAGTTACGTTAGCTCAGGAATTCTGGGAATTGGAAGGCCACAAGTCTTCAAGCTGTCAAGTTGGAAGATCCTTTGATTGACCCCAAGGCTGGAGATCCATGAAAAAGACCGCGGGTTGCATTGTTCTTTGACTAACTGTATTGACCTGTGTTTGCCTTGCAGTTCTAACTGTGTTGTGTGTGTGTGTGTGTATGTGTTTTTGTGTGTGTGTTTGTGTCTCTGTGTGTGTTTGTGTTGTCCTTGTGCCACTTTTGACATTCAGAGTTTTAGTGCCGTTCAGCTGGTGGATATTGAGCCCTCTCTTGTCAGTGCCCTGAGAGTGACCTTAGTGGAGGTATATGGCGTCATCTCACCATTAATCCCGTGCCGTGGTCCTCTTTGTCATGCATGATGCGCCCCAAGTTATGACGCGACTGGCTTCCTTGCCCCAAGTAGGCAGCCCCTTCACAAATGCATTGCAATGCTCTCTTTCCGCTTCCCCAAATCTCCGTGGTGTTCATTGGGGGCGGGGAAAATATCCAAATTTATTTCTTACAGTGGGCTGTTTTGCTGCCCTTCCAGGCTGGTTGTTTTCCTATATAAATGATTCTTGCCACATCTCAGCATTTCATGTGGACCGCAGGGAGAGGAAGGGAGGAGGAGTGCTGATAAGAGAAGGAGGAAGACTGTTGGGGTCCTTGTGCTCTCTGAGCTTGGTGGTTTTCTTGCAGACGTTTCATGACCCAACTAGATCACATCATCAGTCTAGAGGGAATGGGGGTTTGCAGAGAGAGGAGGAGGACTGTGGGTCCTTGATGCTCTCTGAGTTTGGTGGTTTCTTGCAGGACGTTTCATGACCCATTTCTAGGACATTGTCGGTGCCAGAAGGAGGGGAGTTTGCAGAAGGAGAGGAGGGGGGGGGCTGACAGAAAGGATGGAGACTGTGGGGTCCTTGGTGCTCTCTGAGCTTGGTCGTTGTGCTCTGTTGTTATTTCCTTGCAGATATTTCATGACCCAACTAGGTAACATCATCAGTGCAGAAGAATGGGGGTTTGCAGAGAGTAGGAGAGGAGGAGTGTGGGGTCCTAGATGCTCTCTGAGCTTGGTGGTTCTCTTGTAGACATTTCCTGACCCAACTAGGGACCCAAGAGTGCCGAAGGGAGGGAGTTTGCAGAAACAGGAGGAGGAGGGCTGAGAGAGAAGAAGGATGGTGGGATCCCTGTTGCTCTCTGAGCTTGGTGGTTTTCTTGCAGACGTTTCATGATCCAACTAGAGAACATAATCAGTGGTAGAAGGGGTTTGCAGGGAGGAGGAGGAAGGAGGGGAGTGGAGGACATATAAGAAAGGCAGAAATAAAATACAGAGTCAGAAGAGCCTCTCCCCCCAAATATTGGGAAAGGGCTGTGCTAAACACATGATGGATCCAGCCCACGAACTAGAATGCGAAGTTTCTCATTGGTCTGTCCTTCCAAACAGATAAAGGACCTGCAAAAACTGGACTAGATGACCTACAAGGTCCCTTCCAACTCTGTAAAGAGCCTGTCAAAAAAACCTCTTTGCCTGTGAAACGCTGAGATTTAGCCTGATCATTGGCTATTTTTCAACCTTGGCAACTTTAAGAGGTATGGACTTCAACTCCCAGAATGCCCCACCTAGCGAATGCTGGCTAGGGAATTCTGGGAATTGAAGTTCGCATCTCATACGGTTGCCATGGTTGCAAAAACGAGGCCTAGGAAATACAAAGAAAGGAAATCTTAAGAGGTCCTGAAATCAACACGAACCTATCAGGATTTGGGATCCACTTTGGCAGTCAGAATTCTCTTTCAGACATCGAAAGGACGCCATTTCCTTGCTCAACGTCCAGTCGACAAAACAATTATTAACATTATCAACACAAAACGAGATGCAGGGAATTTTTCCAAGCAGTCCTTGCTTACAACCATTTGTTTAGTGCCTTTCAAAATTACCACAGCACTGAAAACAGTGGTTTTTAGGGCCGATCCTTACCCTTACGACCATCACAGCATTCCCCGTGGTCACATGACCTGTTCAGGCGCCTGGCAACTAGCATGTATTTATCACGGTTGCAGCATCCCAGGGTCATGTGAACCTCTTTTGCCACCTTCCCAGCCGGTCTGTACTGAGAAAATCCTTGGGAGAAGATGGGTTTGCTGAACGACCATGTGTTTCACTTAACAACGGCAGCGGTTCGCTTAATAACTGTTGCAAACCCAGTTGTAAAATCAGGCCTGTGTCACTTTAATAAGCCCACCTTGCTTGAACAATGGAAACATTTTTTGGTTTCAACCCTGGTTGTAAGTCAAGGATCTCCTTTTTGGGAAAATTCCCGTTTCTCTCTTTTGAATATTTTATTTCCTTCCGTGGAAGACTTTCTGGAGAAGGCTGCAGGATGAAAAATAGGCTGTGCTGTCTTTTTTTCTCTCTCAGGCACATGAATAATGTTAATTTCTAGGAAGCAGGAATGGAGAACTGTTATGCATTTGGCCACCACATTTTCATTTTATTCTGCGGAAGCCCTTCAGGAAGTTGCTTGCTTGCTTTCCATGGAATATTGCATGATTATTTTCATTGGACGTCATGCCAGAGACGTTGCTTGCCATCATCTGTTTACTGCATAATCTTGCTGACCTGAATTGAAAACGAAACTTATTTTTCTCTACAGGGGGAGAAAAAAAAATGTCCTTCTTTACTGCAATTGAAACAATAATTAACGTGAATATCAAATCCTTCTCCCTAGGCATTTTACTCTGCCTCACTAGGATGCAGAGTTTCAGGCCCAAAACTCCATAATTTGTGGTTCCTGATCTGGGAAATTTTGATATTTTTTTTCCTGTGCTCGGTGATTTAAGCAGCTTTCCAAGATGAGAACCTAAGATATAGCTTTTGCAGCTGTGCCAGCATCTTCAGTTAAATATTCATTTATCATCAGTTTGGTCTAGTGGTTAAGACACCAGGGTAGAAACCTGGAGATGGTGAATTCTAGTTCTGTCTTATGCTTGAAAGCTGATTGAGTGATTGTGGGCCACTTGCTAGGAGCTGGGGAGTTCTAGTCCCGCTTTAACACTTGGCTGGGTGGCTTTGGATCAGTCACTAGGAGTTGGTGAGTTCTAGTCCCGCCTTGCATGAAAGATAGCTGGGTGACTTTGGGCCAATCACCAGGAGACGGTGAATTCTAGTCCTGCCTTAGACATGAAAACCAGCTAGGTGACTTTTGGACTGGTCCCTCCCTCTCAGCCCCAACCCACCTCACAGGGTTGTTGTGGAGAAACAGGGAGGAGGAAGGGCTATTATATGCTTATGAAGTAATCGGGATAAAAATAAACCAATTTTTTAAAAATGAAATGCAGGGCCTACACGCACTATCGCCCTAGACCAACAAAAAAGAGTTTTGCAAAATTTTGATTCTGATCAAAAAGGATCAGCTACCCTAGCGAGTCTCATCAATGAGGACACAAGTCTAATTCAGGAAGGATGCACTCTTGGAGTCAGAAGATGCCCCCCCCCGCCAAAAAAAAGCAAACTAGAGAACATTTATTGTTCTTTGCCCACTAATGCAAAGATAAGCATATTTGCAAGGGCCGAGAAAGAGAGGAAATTCGCTGGCGTTTTTTGTGCTTCCTGATCGGAGAACGCGGCCCCTTCCTTAAAGCAGCATGTGATCCTGTGAGAAAACAGCCATCCACAACAATATAGGCTGGCAAGATAAACGTTCCAAAGAGCTTGCACAAACATTTTTGAAGCTGTCCTTTCCTGTTTTGGTCAGATTTTTCCTGCCTACTACAGTATTAAATGACCCTCCATAGATTGCAGATGAGGGTTGACTGGAAGGCATTTTATTTTATTTTATTTTACTTTATTTTATTTTACTTTATTTTATTTTACTTTACTTTATCATATTATTTTTAAAAAGAGTATAACTCAACCTGGTCCACTCTGTAGAAGAGGTAGCATAAGGTTGAAATTGTAGAGCATTGATTGGAATTGCTAAAAAGGACCTGGTTTTGTGTTTTGCCTGATGTTCTGGAAATGGTAACAGATAATCAGAGTTGGACGGGACCTTATAGGTCATCTAGTCCAACCCCCTGCCCAAGTGGGAGACTCTACACTATTTCTGACAAATGGCAGTCCAGTCTCTTCTTGAAAGTCTCAAGTGATGACGCTCCCACAATGTTAAAAGCCCTAAGATGGTTGCAGACCAGCAAGCGAAATGTTTTGATGGTCTTCTTCTGTGCTGATTATAGTTTAGTATGATCTTAAACATGAAGCCAGCAGTGTGCTGCAGGTGCAAAAAAAAACCAACGCAGGGCAAACCAAATGCACCGGTGGAAAATAAGTGGGTACCAGGCTCTATAGCAGTAACTGAGAGGAATCTTGGCATCCTAGTGGATTGATTCACTTAAATAAGGAGCCAGCATGTGAGCATTTGCCCAAAACCAGCACAATCCTAGACTTGCATAAACAGAGGGAGGAAGCAAGATCACATTAAGTGCATACTACCACTTATAAGATGCTGGTAGGGCCACACTGGAGTCCTGCATCCGGTTTTAGTCGGATGTTAGACTCTAGAAAAGTGCAGGAGGAGCCACAAAGCAGTATTCGGGGGCTGGAGGCTAAAACATAACGCAAAGAACGGTTACATGGGCATGTCTAGTTTAATGGAAAGAAGGAACCAGGGTGACATGTTAGCAGTCTTCCAAAATTTGGGGGGGGTCACACAAAGAAGACGGGGCTCAAAGCTATTTTCTCCAAGGTGCACCTGAGGGTGCTTTGTCTGAAATGGTATTTTGCTGAAATGCGATATTTCCTGCCTTTGAACTAGAAGACTTCCCAAAGTCCCCTTCCAACTATTCTATTCTTTTCTATTCTATTCCTCTATATTTCAATATCTAATCTGTTCTATTAGCATATGCTATTAGCATATTCTATTCTATTCTATTCTATATTTCAATATCTAATCTGTTCTATTCTATTAGCATATGCTATTCTATTCTGTTCTATTCTGTTCTCAAAGGTGCTTTGGAGTTGGAAGGGACCTTGGAGGTCTTCTAGTCCAGTCCCTGGCTCAGGCAGGAAATACCATTTCAGACAAATGGCTGTCTAGTCTCTTCTTAAAAACCTCCAGTGTTGGAGCATTCACAACTTCTGGAGGCAAAGTTGTTCCACTGATTAATTGTTCTCACTGTCAGGAAATTCCTCCTTAGTTCGAAGTTCCTTCTCTCCCCGATGAGTTTTCATCCATTGCTTCTTGTGCTTTGGAGAATAGCTTAACCCCCTATTCCCTATGGCAACCCCTCAGATATTGGAACCCTGCTATCATGTCACCCCTGGTCCTTCTCTTCATCAAACTAGACATACTCAATTCCAGCAACTGTTCTTTCTACATTTTAGCCTCCAGTCCCTTAATCCTCTTCACTGCTCTTCTCTGTGCTGCATTTAGAAGTGATTCATTTCAAATCAGGCCGGAAGGGATGACTCAGTCTTGTGCTAGAAGATATAAAGGTTTCTATAAAGGAAAGATACACGCTGGGCATTGCAAGATCAGAAAGGAAGACCCGCCTGTGGATTAGAGAACCAACAAAAGTATATGATGCCATCAAGAGAATAAAAGTATGGAAATGGAAACAGGCCAGTCATGTAGCAAGTACTGAGGGCAGGTGGACCAAGACAGTCCTAGAATGGATCCCAGTGGATCAAAGGCCTCCACGAAAGAGACCCAAAACAAGATGAATGGAGGCCATCAACAAATACTTTATTTATTTATTTTATTTTATTTGGTTTGTCAATTGCTTACAAGATAATAGGTATAAGTGAAAACATAGTTATGAATACACCGATACATATAAGAAAAAATAAAAGAAAAAATAAAAGAAACAATAGGACAGGGACAGTCCGCACGCCCCCTATAGACCTCTTTGGAAAGGGGTGAGGTCAGTAGTAGACAGTCTAAGGTTAAAGTTTTTGGGGTTTGGGGGAGAAACCACAGAGTCAGGTAGAGGATTCAAGACATTGACCACTCTGTGGCTGAAGTCGTATTTCCTGCAATCAAATTTGGTGCGGTTTACCTTGAGCTTGTATTTGTTGTGTGCTCTTGTGTTATGGTTGAAGCTGAAGTATTAGTTGACAGGTAGGACATTGCAATGTATGATTTTATATACCATACTTAGATCGGACCAAAGATGATGTAATTCAAGGTTTTCTAGGTCTAGAAAACCTAGAATACCCTGTTTCCCTGAAAATACGACCTACCTTGAAAGTAAGTCCTAGCTTGATTTGTTTACACATGTGCCCAGTATAAGCCCTACCTCCAAAATAAGCCCTTATGAAGATCCTGCCCATTCCAGAGTGGAGGGTAAAAATTAAGCTAGGGTGGAGATGGGGGAGTGGAGCTGCCCTCCTACTTCCCTTTGGACAGTTGTAACCAGGCCTTGCACCCCCTGATACCTGTCTTTCCTTGTCTTGCCGGCCCATTTTCTTTAGCCGCGGCTGGGCTTTCCTGAAGCCTTGTAGCTGAAAATCAAAGCTCTGGATGATCCAGAGCTCCGTTATTCCCCTGCAGAGGCCTCCAAGAAAGTTCGACAGCCGCAGAAGACGACAATTTCGCTGAAGGCTCTGGACAGGAAAAGGAGGCCGGGGCGATAGCAGTCATAGTTGAGGTTAGTCAGTGGATGACCTTCCCCCAAAATGAGACCTGGTGCCCTTTTTTGGTGGCAAAAAAAAATATATATATGTATCAGAAGGGTCTTATTTTGGGGTAACATGGTGATGATCATTGAAGGTGATAAAGAGGATATTTGATGTTCTCACTTCTCCGTTGTCAATGAACTGCCTGAAATCCTTTTTCGCTTCCCATTCCTTGCAATCGATCGCTGTTCAAACTTTTAGGAGATTGCAGCAAAGCAAACTTGAGAGATTGGGAGATTTTTTGGGGTGGGGGGAAATAGAAACCAAAAAAAGGGGGAGATTTTTTTTTCTATGCTTCCTTTAAAAAAAAAACCGTCTGCAGATCTCTCCAGGAGGTAGCAGCTAAATCCGACACCACCCCAAAATATCCTCATTTTGCTAAGCCGATTTGCAAGGGGGCATGAGTCACCCCATTCTCTTGGAGCAACAAGGTTGTGAACACATTCGTTGATCAAAAAGAAAGAACAAAATCGCTAATTTTTTTTTTTAACATTGATCCTCAAACAGTGGAGCCTGTAAATGTACGCCAACCATCTTTCAAAGCTGCTTTCTTCTTCAGCTTCCCTTTAGACTTCAATGTAGCCCCTGTGAAAAATCCCAGGTCCTAATGCAGCTGCCACGAAAGTTGGCTTGGCTGCACAGAAAAGCCAAAGGCAGGGGGGCTTTTATGCCTTTTTTTGTTGAGAGGGGGGCTGTTTCTCTATTATTANCTTTTTTTGTTGGGAGGGGGGCTGTTTCTCTATTATTAAATCAAGAATATTTTCCCTTCTAATTTCTTTCTTTCGTAGATGGAAAAAATTCTCTCTCTCTCTCTCTCTCGTAGATGGGATCCTTCCTTCCTTCCTTTCTTCCTTCAATGGGAAAATTTCTCTTTCTTTCTGGTCTTTCTTTCTGCGGTAGATGGGATTCTTTCTTTCGTAGATGGGAAAAATTCTCTCTCTCTCTCTGGTAGATGGGAGAATTTCTTTCTTTCATTCTGGGGTAGATAGGATCCCTTCCTTCCTTCCTTCCTTCCTTCCTTCCTTCCTTCCTTCCTTCCATCCATCCATCCATCCATCTCCCTCCCTCCCTCCCTTTCTTTCATGGAAGAAATCCAGCAAGTGTCCAGAAGCTTTAAAAGAAAAAAAAAACACTAAAAAATTCATCTTTTTAAATAATTTGAGATTCAAAGTGAGACGAAAACCACATGGGCAATAATTTCAACAGTACCTTTTTGAGTGGCAGGGTTTTTTACGAATTGTAAATCATTTTTACCCTCCCTGTATATCTACATTTGGATCAGAAACACGGATGGGCTTCACCAAACTGTACAGTAACCCCACTTCATATCTTTCCAAGCCAATGTTTAGAAGTTTTTCTTTTAATGGTCTGATGCTTGGCAAGCAATAAATGCTTATTTCTGTTCAGGGTTCTCTACATTTAAAAAAAAACAAAAACACAGATTCAGCTGCTGTTTCCCTGTGTAGAGTTTCTGTCTCAGAATTTGTATTTCTGGGAAGGTAGGTGAGAAACGCCATTTTCTTGTGAATAATTCTCCCAAGGCTGAATTTTTAGTTTGGCCTGAGATTTTGTACGATTTTGTTGCCTAATATGATGGCAAGCAGAGTCGAGAGATGCTAAAAAATCACGATTTCTCAAACTTGACCATTTCAAGACGTGTGGGGTCCAGCTGCCAAGTTTTATGTAATTATTTCTTTATTTATATATATTACAAGATTTTTATCCTCCCTTTATTACTTTTATATGTAACTCAAGGAGGCAAACATACATAATACTCCTTTTGTGTCCCATTTTCCGCACAACAACAACTCTGTGAGGTGGGATTGGACTGAGAGAAGGAGAGAGATGGACTGGCTGAAAATCACCCAGTCGCCTTTCATACTTATGGCAGAACTATAACTCACCATCTCCCAGTGATTGGCCCAAAGTCTCCCAGCTGGCTTTCATGCCTAAGGCAGGACTAGAATTCACCACCTCCTGGTTTGTAAGCTACCATTTTAACCACTGGACTAAACATTGGAAGTCCTAACGTCTTAAACTAAGTTATCAAATGCCACTGAGCTAGGCCATTAAGAAACACAAATCAGAAACTGGGCTTGTAGCACCTCATTCTCCACCTGTCCCATTTCTCTTTGCAGGTATTTTTGTTTGGTTCAACTCTCCAAGCCAGTTAAGGGCCGGCCCACTAACTGTTGCTTCTGCAGTGTTAGGAAAACACTTGGTTTTGTATTAACCCAACATCTGCTGTCATATTCAGTAATAAACCAGCATTTGTTTTCATCCATCTTTAAATCTCTGCAAATAGTGCCCATTCCACTAACTTTTGAAGAAATATCTCCCTTTCCACTGTTTATAATCTCCTCCTTTCGGGTATCGGATGTCCCAGAAAGTGGCCTGTTACACACACCCATCATCAGTGTGAGTGTTCAATTTCTGCAAGACTGTAGGACTGTTTTACTTTATTTTATTTTAAATCTACTTTAAACCCTGCAGGGTTCTCAGTGTAAAGTGTAAAGCTGGAAGTCTTAGGGTGGAAAATGAGTTTATAATAATAAACCACGGGTGTTTTCAGCTTTAGCTATTCAGTGTTTTCCTCTCTTGGAAATGTTGCTAACGCAATTTTCTTGTGCAATGGTGGGATAGGACCAAGGACTATTTGAGCCAAAAGACAAAACTTTTGAAAAGCGGTTAGAAACTTCGGAATCTCTCAATCTTAGGCAGTGGGATTCTTGAGTGGAAGGAAAGGTTATTGAGAGAGAGAAAGAGAGGAAGGACCTGCTCGAAGTGGAGATGATTTTAGAAATAAAGATATTTTCCTTTTTGAAGTGTGGGTTGCTTCCTCCACTCCTTGAAATGCAATTCTCTATAATTCACTGTAGCAAATTGGATATTTTAAACACAATGCCAGGATTCGGCGAACTAGGAATTCCTGCAAATCAGCCGGTTTAGTATCACGATGGGTTACTTGCCCATAGAAGTTTTGCTGGCTTTTTGAAGCAGCTGCACCGTTGCCAATTTTGTAGAGGTAGTCCTTGACTTACAACCGTTTGTTTAGTGACCGAAGTTACAACTGGCACTGGGACTTCTGGTCGTTTTTCACACTTGTGACCGTTGTCTTATCCCCACGGTTGCATGATCAAAATTCGGACACTTGGCAGCCGACTCATAAATACAACAGTTGCCGCTTGGCCGGTGACTCATAAATATGACAGGACCCCTTTTGCGACCTTCTGACCAGCAATGGGGAAGCCAGATTCACTTAACCACCGGGGGGACTACCTTATCAACTGCAGTGATTCACTTAACAACGGTGTCAGGAAAGGTCGTAAAACGGGGGTAAAGCTCATTTAAGGAACATCTCGCTCAAGAACAGGAATTTAGGGGTCTCCTTTGTGGTCGTGAGTCAAGGACTAACTGTAGACGGTTTCAAGCAATATGGCACCCAATGTTGGGCCCCTTTTAAGAGCTGCAGACTCCAACTCCCAGAATTCCCCAGGTTTCTCCCCCACCCCTCCCGATGCCAGAGGAATTCTGGGAGTTGAAGTCCGCAAGCTCTTAAAGGGACCACCACGATTGGAGACTTCTACTGATCTTCAGGTGAAGAATTTGACCCTTCTGAGACCAGGTTTAGGTGTGAGACCTTCCTCTTTCGTTTTAGGACATATTTCATACCTGCCTGTGCAAGATAGTTTGTTGGCACAAAGAAGACAGAAGCCAAAAATTATTAGGACAGGAGGTTTGACTTTCTACTTCCTTTGGTGCTGCAAAAAAATAATTCGCTGTCTGAATTTCCCTGCTGCTGCTTTGTGGCTTCTCTCTGCAGTTTGTCGTTCCACATATTATTTTTTAATTAGTAGTATTATTGTTGTTGTTGTTGTTGTTGTTGTTATTATTATTATTATTATTATTATTATTATTATTATTATTATTATTTAATGAGATTTACAGCCTTTGGGGCTGGTTAGTAGCTCAACAGCTCGAGTCCTAACCAAGGACCTCAGAAGTGTTCAGGTAGCATCAGAGAATAGAAGCTGTTCCAAGTAGGGTGGTTTTTTTGTAGAATCAGGGAATTCAAGCCTGATAAATTCAGAATTTCCAAATAGCAAGGTAGCCCTTTAGGTATTGCTCCAAGGGCTCCACTCACAATTGGGATAACACATTATTATTATTGCTATTATTGCTGCTGCTGTTGTTGTTGTTGTTATTATTATTGTTATTGTTATTATTATTATTGAGATATTCAGGGATTTGGGTTGGAATGCTGCTCTCTCCCTTCTCCCTCCCCGTCTCTTCAAGAGCTCCTTTCCTTTTTGGTAGGCTTGCATGTCAAAAGTTGGGGTTGTCGCATCATCGCGGGGTTTTTCTCGAGGGCCGAGTCTTGATGCGAGAACCAGGCCCTTGGTGCCAAGCTGGACACGGAGACTCCCATCGCATGTGCTTGACGAGTGGGACCAGGGTTGGGGAGGGCGGGGGGGGTCTAAACACCCCTCTCCTTTTTTCTTTGGGGTAAATGCATGGACCTGGTTGGTAAGTATGTTGGGACTTCCGCATAAAACAGCGAACGTTGTTTCATCGTTCGTTCGCCAATCTGTTTCGGGTTGGAAAACAGGGACTGGGGAGGCAAGCGCCCTGCGGAAGGATCAGATTGGATCGCAGAGCGTTAAGGCTGCCTAAATTAACCTTTTTTTGCCCCGTGGCAAAGGGATCCCTTCTAAAATGGCTCCTTAAATGTGTCACAGAACTCTTGGTTGGGTTGAAAGAAAGTGATCTTCAGTTGGGCAGGTCCTTCCCTCCTTTTTTCTTTTCTTTTCTTTTCCTCCTTCCTCCCTCCCTCTTTCTTTCACTTTCTTTCTTTCTCCCTCTCTTCCTTCCTCCATCTTTGCTTTCTTTTTCTTTTTCTTTCTCTTTCTTCTTTCTTTCTGTCTGTTTCTCTTTCTTTCTTGATTTCATTCTTTCTGTTCCTTTCTCCCTCCATCCCTCCTGTGACCTTTCCTTCCTTCCTTCCCACCTCTCCTCTCCTCTTTCTCCCGCTCTGTCCTTTCTTTCTTTCTTTCTTTCTTTCTTTCTTTCTTTCTTTCTTTCTTTCTTTCTTTCTTTCTGGCTTCCTTCCTTCGTTGCTTTCTCTTTCTTTTCTTTCTTTTCCTTTCCTTCCTGCCTCTCTTTCTCTTTCTTTCTTTCTTTCTTTCTTTCTTTCTTTCTTTCTTTTTCCTTTCTTTCTTTCTCTCTCTCCCTTTCTCTCTGTCTCTCTCTTTCCCTCCCTCCCCCCTCCCTCCCTTCCTGTTGTTTTCCAAAAAAAGGACAAATTGTTCAGTTTTCTATTTTTTTCCCCTTCTCTCTCTCTCTCTCCCCCTGTTCCCCTCCTCCTTTTCCAGCCACCAAGGTCGTGAACAAACAAGCCTTTTCCTGTGTTTGACACTGTCTTGTCATTCGGAACTGCAGATAGCAAGAAACTGGGAAAAGCTTTTGTTTAGAGGGCCGGAAAAGAACAATAATAAAAAAAGAAAAGAAAGCGGGTGATTCTGGAAAGGGCCGAGGGACTTCGGCCAAGAAATCCACCCCTTCACCCTCTCCCTTGTTTTCCGTGTCTGTGTTTCAGAGTCGGCAACTGGAATCTGAGACGGGGACGACCGAAGAGCACAGCCTGAACAAGGAAGCCAGGAAGTGGGCCACTCGCGTCGCCCGGGAGCACAAAAACATCGTCCACAGCCAGCGGGTGAGTCGGGGCAGGCTGGGGATGCTGGGGTTTGAAATCCAGCTTACATGCAAGGCAGCAGGCTGAAGAAATTGGGAGCGGGGAGCCAACATGACATGGGGCTTATAAAGCGTTCGTCTCGGGGAGATTCACCATCAAACCCTGATTAGCCAAGAAGACTCAAAATGACTTTCCTTCTGTCTTCTCCACACTCTTCCTTTCTTCTTCCTTCCTTCCTTTCTTCTCCTCTCCTTCTTTCCTTCCCTCTCCCCTTCCACTCTTCTCCACACGCTCTTCCCTTCTTCCTTCCTTTCTTCTCCTCTCCCCTTCCTCTCTTCTCGACACACTCTTCCCTTCTTCCTTTCCTTCCTCTCTCCTTCCTTCCCCCTTCCCCTCCCTTCCTCTCTTCTCCACATGTTCTTCCCTTCCTTCCTTGCTTCCCTCCTTCTTCACACTCTTCCTTCTTTCTTCCCTTCCTTTCTTTTCATCTCTTCTCCTTCCTTCCTTCCTTCCTTCCTTCCTTCCTTCCTTCCTTCCCCACACACTCTTCCCTCACCTCCTTCCCTTCCCCTCTCCTTTTTTCCTCCCTCCCTCCTTACCCCTCCTCCCTCCCTTGATGTGGGGGCCCCAAGTTTTAACCTTCCACCCATTGGGGGGGTCCCTGGAAGGTTCCAAGCCTGCCCCCCTCTCCCAGCCCAGCCCCTCTCCCTGTCTTCTTGCTCCTGTGTGGAAAAAGTTCCAGAGACCTGCACTCATCTCAAACTCCTAGAACAGGGGTCTCCAACCTTGGCCCCTTTGAGACTTGTGGACTTCAACTCCCAGAGTTCCTCAGCCATCCTGGGAGTTGAAGTCCACAAGTCTTAAAATGGCCGAGGTTGGAGACCCCTGCTCTGGAGGAACAGAATGCCAGCTTAAGAAATGAGCAATCAATTCTGGAATCTCTTCCAATGTCCTCAGCTCGATTTCTTTACGTGCTAAATATTTTTTTCTGCTCCCTCTTTTTCGGCAGACCCTGGACGAGCTGGAGTGCCACGGGCCGGTGGCCACCGAGCAGAGCCGAGTGGAGCTGGAGCAGAAGATCGACGAAACCAGGGAGAATATTCGCAAAGCTGAGGTAAGCAGCCCTCTCGGTTCCATGGTTGATCGGTTGGTTAAACCTTCCTTGTGGTTTTACAGTGAGGACTTCATATTCCCTCCCCCTTTTCCCCTTTTACTTTTTCTGCTTCCCCCCCCCCCCACTTAATTTTTGCATTCCTTCCACCCAAAGCTTTTATGGTAAAAGATTTATTGCAGCGTTTCTCAACTTTCCTGGCCATTGGATTCTGGGAGTTGAAGTCCGCCCAGTTTCAAAGCCACTAAGGTTGAGAAACGGGGATTTATTGTCAGGGTTTCTTCCCCTACAGAAAGAAATAAAATTCGGCTTACTCTCTGGGGAGTGGAAAACACAATTTCTCAGATAAAATGTGTTCTCTCCAAAGGCCCTTGGAGAATATTTATAGGAATCTGAGATATATCACATTTGTGACAAGCCAACAGTTTCTCTCTCTCCTCATCCCTCTCTCCCTCTTTCTTCTCTTTTTCTCTTTTCTCATTCTACCCCCTCCCTTCTCTCTTTCTCTCCTCTCATTCTCCCTTCTCTTTTTATTTTTCTCACTCTCCTCTCTTTCTCCCTTCTCTCTCTCTCTTTCACTTTCTCCTTTTTCCCTTCTCTTTCTCTTTCACTTTCTCCTTTTACCCTTCTCCCTCTCTTTCTCTCCTCTCATTTCTCTCCCTCTCTCTTTCTTTCATTCTCTCCTCTCATTCTCCCTCTCTTTCTCTCTCTTTTTCATTCTCTCATTATTCCCCCCTCTCTCTTTCTCCCTCCTCTCTCTCTCGTCTCATTCTGTCCTCTCATTCTCCCTTCTCCCTTCTCTTTTTCTCTCTCTCTGTCACTTTCTCTTTTTCTCTCTTTTGCTTTCATTCTCTTGTCTCCCTCTTTCTTTCTCTCTTTTCCTCCCTTCTTTCTCCCTCTCCCTTTCTCTTTCTTTTTCTTTCTCTCTCTCCATCTTTCTCTCTGGCCATTTCCTGGATCTCATTCTCTTCTTTGGCAATTGTGGCAAGGTCTCTGATACCCCCCCCCCCACTATTCCCAACAAAATGTAGGGGTTGAAGGCTACATTCGGCTGCCATGTAGCTGCCAGTTACGTTTTACATGTCAAATGTGTGGCTTGAGCTTTTATGTATGGAAGGATGGATTGTGGAAATGCAAGGAAGGCCACCTTACGGTTCTCGTGTCAGCCATGCTGGCTGGGGAATTCTGGGAGTTGAAGTCTGCACCTCTTAAAAGTTGCCACACCTGAGAAATCCTGGTGTAAAGTACATGTTCTCCTCGACAACTTATCTTTGTTTAGTGACCGTTCAAAGTTACAACAGCACTGGAAAATATCTAAATAAATAAATGACCTATTAGCAAGCCATCCCAGCCAGTGTTAATGAAAACCTCACTTCTCGGTACAAAAAAGAAGTCCCACATTTCAGTAAACTGTTCCAAATAACAGATAATGAGAGTTGCAAAGGACCTTGTAGGTCATCTAGTCCAACCCTCCACCCAAGCAGGAGATCCTACACCATTTCTGACATATGGCAGTCCAGTCTCTCCTTGAAAGTCTCAAGTGATGACG
Organism: Laticauda laticaudata; assembly: GCA_004320025.1. Taxonomy (NCBI): domain Eukaryota; kingdom Metazoa; phylum Chordata; class Lepidosauria; order Squamata; family Elapidae; genus Laticauda; species Laticauda laticaudata. The sequence continues at coordinate 74,454 of BHFT01016159.1, forward strand.
TTCCCACAACTTCTGAAGGCAACTTCTGTTCCATGGGTTGATTGTTCTCCCTGTCAGAAAATTCCTCCTTATTTCCAGGTTGAACCTCTCCTTGTTCAGTTTCCATCCATTATTCCTTGTCTGGTCTTCAGGTGTTTTGGAGAATATCTTGACTCCCTCTTCTCTGTAGCAGCCCCTCAAATATTGGAAGGCTGCTTTCCTGTCTCCCCTGGTCCTTCTCTTCACCAGACTAGCCAGGCCCAGTTCCTGCAACCGTCCATTGTATGTTTTAGTCTCCAGTCCCCTAATCATCTTGGNCTTTTTTGGCTGCTGCTGCGAAGACTCCGAGATCCCCCTCCCAGTTCCTGCTCTTGAGCCTGGTTTCACCCAGTCTATATGGGTCCTTTGGGTTTTTCTTGCCTATGTGCAGGACTTTACTTTTATGTTGAATTTCATTTTGTCAGACACAGCCCAGGGTTCTAGTCTGTCAAGATCCCTCTGGATCTTGAGCCTATCTATCTTCTTGGGTGTTGGCTATTCCTGCCAGCTTAGTCTCATCTCCAAATTTGGTAAGTTCCCCTCTTACTTTTAACTTTCTAAATTTTGAGCAGCTGCCCAAATTCCGACACAGCCTCCGTTGCCTTTGAAAACCCATAAGTGACAGAGGTCGAAGATAAAAGAAACACCCACAAAAACTGTGTGACAACCCATTGCTTAACGCACTAATGTTCCGTTTTGCAGGGAATTCCTGGAGGAATTAGCCTTCATTAACTGGGCCAGAGCCATCGGTGGGAGCAAAATTATTTCCCCATTGTTAGGACAAACACCAACAGTGTAAACGGTGCATATATATTTATTAACACACTATTATGTAGGGGCAGCCTAGTAGTTACAGGCATAATTGAAAGCAAAATTGAGGGACCAACTGCTGGAACAAATAAGGTGTAAATTTAAAGGTATGTTACAGACATGCTGTCTTCCCATGCAGGTTTTTCTGCATGGTGGCACACGGAAGCAGAAAATGGCTTTTGTTCCTTTAAAATAAAAATAAAAATCACCTTCCAGACTTCGGGATGAAACTGCCATATTTCTTCAGCATTTATAGCTTGGCCTGGGGGTCATGGGAGTTGTCATCAGACTCCGGTAGAGAGTGTTGCAAATTGGGTAGATGGGTGGATGGATAGTCCTGCAGCTTTTCGGGTAGCGCTCAGACGGTCCATATTTGCACTCAGTTGCATCTGCATCTGTTGGTTTTCTCATCTCCAGTTAGTCCTCTGTGGGTCTTTTTTTCCCCCTGAACCTTTGAGAGCCATTCTTTTCCCTTCACTGCATCCTTTTCGGTGCGGTTGTGGCACAGATTCCCTCTTCCGTGGGCAAGGATCCCGTCCTGTTTTCCCCAAAATAAGACCCTGTCATATTTTTTTTTGCCACCAAAAAAAGGCACCAGGTCCTCCTTCCTTTCCTTCCCTGCTCCCTCCCTTCCCTCCCCCTCCTTCCTTCCTTCCCTCCCCCCTCCCTTTTCTTCCCTACCTCCTTCCTCCCTTCCTTTCCTTCCCTCCTCCCTCCCTCCCTCCTTCCTCCTTTTTCTTCCCTCCTCCCTCCCTCCTCCCTCCCTTCCTTTCCTTCCCTCCCCCTCCTTCCTTCCTTTCCTTC
>BHFT01016161.1:0-25407 GCA_004320025.1 Laticauda laticaudata
TCATTTTGACACTCCTTTTTTTTATTTCTATGTGTTCCCCCCCCTTGTTTGGTTTATCATCAATTTTTATTATTTGAGGTTGCACGGGTTCTTTTACGCTCGATGTTCAGGAATGAAGGCTGGTCATGTGCGCTTCCATTGTCTTCCATCATTCCATAGTAGTGGTAGACCGGGACTCTGTTATTTTGTGAATAGTGGTGGAAGCCAAAGGGTCCTGGTAAAATTTTTGCATAGACTAAGGTCGCCCGATTTCAAAGTGGGTTATCGGTCTGGATCGAGTCAGGGATTTCTCAACAAGTGTATTTGGGATGCAGTTCTATCTAAATGGGATCTGAGTTCCCCTTTACCAATTCTGCTGGCTCTTCTTTGTTGTACTACTGGGAGTGATATACCTGTAGTGGTAGTAGTAAGGCGGTTAGCGTTGTTCTTGGACATCGCCCACGGGTCCATTTTGTTCTGTCGGCTTCTTTTGTAAACCTGTACCATTGTCGTGTACGGCCCACAACAATACCATTCGCACGCGGTGGGCCAGCACTGCTGTAGTGATGGCATATATCCAGGGATGCTGAAGTACTAAAGAATAAAATGAGTATAGCCGTTAGTTGTGGCAAATAAAAAAAATCAGGTAAAGCTCCATGATTTAAACAATTTCTTTAGCTGTTTATACCAGCGTCTAACAACCAATTTGGAATATGGCATTAATTGACTGGAACAAGTCCTGCAAAATTCAAGTATGAGATTCGAGAACAGGGCCTTTTGTGGGTCCCAATCCTGTATGGGGCACTTGTGGTGGTGTGGGTCTAGCATCTCTGACACTTTGGCATTGTTGCAAGCTAGCGTTCAATTAACCTTGTCATACCAGGCTACCAGACATGCTCCTGCAGTTTCATGTTTCACTATGCCTGGGTGGCCTCTCATGTAGCGTACCCAATCAGCTCTTCCTGCAGTCTGGATGAATCACCACCCGATCTCCCACAATAAACTCACCGCCTTTTGTACCTGGACAGTTCAAGTTGTCTGGTCCGAAAGGTTTAAAACCTTCAGTCTTTTGCTTTGCCGGCAAGCCTTCACCACCAAGTCAAACGCGGGATGCAGTCACTGGGGTCTTTTGCGTGGCTCTGGGATCATCATTGTGAAGCAATGGAAGTCAGGGCAAGGTCTCTACTTGTTAGGGCGGTAAGAGGTTGGAGATGGGTCGTCCTCTATTGTTGGTAATGGTGCTCGGCTTAACGCGTCTGCATGGGGTTGATTTGTTTTCGCGGGTGTGCAGTAAGGTGCATTGAATAGCGCCAGGATCTTGACCACAGTCATCCATGGGGATGAAAAATCCGCCCAGTAATCGGTTTATTGTCAGTCACAATGGAAATGTCTCAGCCAATGAGATTATTCGTGAAAACGTTAACTTCCGCACATTGCAGGGCTCCGTCTAGTGGCTATAGTTTGCGTTCTGCAGCATTTCGAGTAAAAAGCGCGACAGGTGCCTCTCTTCCCATCGGTAATTGGTGCTCAGGATGGCATACAACAAAAAAGGACTCCAAGGGCGAGGCATCGCGAGGTGATCGTTCAATGAAGGTGTATTTACTAATGAATAAAGAATGGTGTCTGAGGTTAATATAGTCTTTTATGCTTAAAAGAATAATTGGACCCCTAAGTCTCAGACGTTTTTTATGCCGCAAATGCTGGTAATGGTTCTGCTATCGTTGCTTTTGGGGGAGGGAATACGTTATAAAAGTTGATGAGAACCCAAATGCCCTGTAAGTGCCGTTTATTTATATAGAAATAATAAATAAATTGCTTTGGAATTTTTTTCTGTTGGGTGAGTACCGCTGTCATTAATTAAATACCCTAAAATTCGACATGCAGTCGGTAAAATGCAGCATTTTAATTTTCACTTTTAGGCCGGAAACCATAGATAATAAAATATATATGCCTTCTAATTGGTCGTGTTTTTTGTGAAGTTAGGATGCTCATCAAAGATATGGAGACCACCTTTTATGACTCTCATGTTAAGAGGCTTCTGTGCTCCATGAGGCCTTTGGAAAACACTGGCACTGGTTCCGTCATGTGCTTCCGAATTAGTGAACAGTTAGGTGGTTTAAAATTTCTGCGGTTGCTGGTTCCTTGGTCGCGTCGATTTTTTATCCGCTTGCCTTGGGTGCCAGTTCTTTGTGGGAATTACATGTCTGACTAGGACTGCTGTTCTGTTACGATTGCGGCAGACTCTTAGTGTCCTCTTCTTGCGACCAACCCGACAGACATCGAGCAATCAAGACACAATATAAGGAAATTGGGGATGGTATTCATCAAAGAGAGAAATAGCCTGCCCATTTTGCTTCGTTCTTTCGCCCGTGTTTTTGTGGTTCGTGTACAAAAACATCGTCATCTCTTCCCATTTCTGATGACTCATATAGGTCTTTGTGGTGTGTGGTTGTGGGGAGCTTGCCTTCCTTCTGGTAGGTCATCGTGTCCAGTATTGTTAATTCATCAGTTCACTTGTGGCCAAATCACGGCTTCACAGTGTGGCTTTCCGGCGATTGCTTTGCACAAGTTATGTTAGATTGTAGTTTGCTTTTGTAAAGTAAGTCCTTTAACTTACAACAGACGTATCTCGCATTGGCGATCATACATATTCTGGAACTCCCAGCTCCTCCCAGATTGGTTGGAGAGCTGCCACAAAATCTGGATGGTCTCATGTCCTGCTCGGTGTGCGTTTTTAGTGAAAGTCAGTGTTCTAATAGATTTGAACATAGCCAGAGCGGTGAGTAGCCTTGTAGCATTGGTATTAGGTTCAGACCGAAAAAATTTGCAGGCCTTTGGCATTTAGAGACACGGATGGCGCGAGCATTGTGGTGGAAGGGGACGAAGCCCTCTTTCGCTGATCGGGCTCGGAATATTTCCGTCGATTTCGTTGCTCTCTAGGGCACAGGAGAATCAGAGCGATCAGATATATAGACTCAATCGTCTCATTGGTTAAAAAGGTGTGGCGGTGCGTTGCTAACCAGCTATTGTCGTCGTTAGCGTGGTGTTTTCTGCCGGCGTGCTCAGTTCTCCGTTTTGAGGGGATGGATCCGGCACGGCTCGGTCGCCGGAGTGTGTCGGCGTTAGGAAAGAGTATGGTTGCGTAGAGGCCAAGATTGCGAACTAAAGTAACTCTTTATTAGTTAAGACAGCAAAAGTGTGCTGGAACTTGGGTCATCATGGTTTTTTATAGGAGCTTGCTCTGCGAAGTTGACGGTTTTAAGTATGCCGGCTTTGAGCGGCTCTTGCATTGGTCCTAATGAACCAATCCACTACTGGCCTTTCTGGCCAATCAAAGAAGACTACTTGGAACCTTCCAAGTTATACAGAACAGGTTGGCCTAACAGCAGAGCAGCGGAGAGAACTGGTTCGATTTGAGCTGCTCATCGGCGATACCAGCTCAGCAGAACCGGGCTGAACCGGTAGAACCACCACTGCTTGTAGCTCTTCAAGGGAAAGGGTCAGACGCAAAGAAACAAGAATGACATGCGAACTTACTTTTGAATAGTTTCTTTATTTGTTTCTTTATTATTATTATTATTTTATTTTTACAAACATTTCATCTTCATTCATTCAGTGCATCATCTGGGTACAAATATCTTGGGCAATAGTATTTCTAATTAATACAAATTCCTTGCCATAACAACAATAATTATATTCTTATTTAATGTGCTAACACATATCTTATTGTTATAAACAATGGTGGTATGCTTCCAGTTTGGGCCGGTTCCTCTGAAATGGTAGTAAAAAAAAAAAAAGCCNTCCAGTTTGGGCCGGTTCCTCTGAAATGGTAGTAAAAAAAAAAAAAGCCTCCCACAATCAGCTGAGAGGAGAAAGGAATTCTCCTGCACTTTCCTCTTCTTTCTACTCTCAGATGATCAGCTTTACAGGCCTCAGCTGGTGTGGGGAAAACTGCACACGCATGTGTTAGGTGCATGCACCTGTGATCAGCGAAATGATAATGCAACAGGTAGGATCCTACTGCTGGTTATAACCATCCCCTTTTTATCTCCTTCTTCTCTATATTCTTATATTTAATTTCTAGCTTCCATTTTTATTTTCTAACTATTGATAAAATAATTCCCATATCATATAATATTCAGTTTGTTCTTTTTCTTTGACTGCCAATGTTAATCTGTTCATTTCAGCATGTTCTAATATTTTCCTGATCCCATCCTCTTCTATTGGAATATTTTCACTTTTTCAATTTTGAACAAATACTATTCAGTTAGTACGTGAATGATTAAAGATGCCTTTTCTTTACTATAACTTTCAGGTATCATCCCCAATAAAAAATATTTCCAGTGAATAGTTTCTTTGTTGTTGTTCACCTACAAACAGTATCTTTCCAGACTAAAGTAAATATCTGCACAACACTAGATATATTCTATGAATTTCCTGGGAGTGTCTGTCTTTGCCTTCTTCCTGCCTCCCAGACATTCCAAGCTTTGCTGTCTTTTTGTCCTCTGGGAAACAGCCCTTTCTTCCTGGGACTACATTCTATCACAAATAGTCCTGTAATTTTCTTTATGGTCCCCATCTATCCACCTAAGCCATTGTCTTCCCTTTTTCTACTTTCAGCCCAGTTTGGGTGAACTAGTAGTAAAAAATGCTACCGGTTTGGCCAAACAGGTAGTAAAAAAAAATGCTACCAGTTCGAGCAAAGTGGTATTTCCAATGATTAGCTGGGCAATGATCAGCTGTGCTGCATGATTTAGATTAGTTAAAAAGCAGGAAATCATCGGATTTCTTGCTTTCTAGCTAATCTAAATTGTGTGGCACAGCTGATCCCCTCTCCAATGTTGTATTTACCTCAGAAGGCTTCAAAATGCTTCTTTTTTTCAGTGCCCAGAAGGTTTCCCTGAGGCCCAGTAGGGAAAAATGAGGCATGGGGTGTGTGTGTGTGTGTGCTGCACAGCCTGCTGTGCCCCATTTTTTCTCCTATGAGGCTTTCCTGAGGCCCACTATGCAAAAAACAGGGTGCGGGGGATGCTGCGAAAGAAAAGAAAAAAACAGCACATAGCCACGCCCATCTAGCCATGCCCACCGGTAGTAAAAAAAATATTAAATCTCACCACTGCTCCTATCCAATGTCAGCTTCTTATTAATTCTGTTATGGTTCCAAATAATATACCCATAGCAAACAGAACTCTGAAGAAAGTAGCTTCCTTAAAGAACAGGTTTATTGGATGTATCATATTGGCACAGACTGGAGAAAACCGACTCTAAAGGTTCCCATAGTTTTCCCCTTATTAAAAGTAAAAGTTGTCCCCTCTTTCCCAAACAGTCACATGGTCCAATCAAGGTGTTGTCCAGTTGCTTAGAAACTACAGTCCTCCTGTCTTCATCCATCTGTGGGAATGTCCCTGGTTCTCAATGGGAAACTATTTTGTTTTGGCTACAAAACCCAGTTATCTCTATTCCCCCTCTCTATTCCTCATCACCATTGTGGCAACACTGAAGGGTGATGACCCAGGTGGGATACAAAATAAACAGTCACAAAAACTGGTGAAGCCCCTTTTATTCCTTCAACTTGGCTTCAAAACTCCAAATATCCTTGACTGGAGACAAAATACTCCCCCACAAGCAGTTACAAAAAGGAGGAGATGCCATTTAAACTAAAAATGCCTATAAATCATCAATAGCAAAAACAACACAAACCATACTGAAGCAATTAAGGGAACCAGGCAAGATAAGGGCTTGAAGACATCCACAGATATCGGAATACACACTGGGAAGGATGCCAAACTCAGATAGGAATGGACAGACAAGAGATATTTTCACGCTTTGTTTCCAGCACTGGCCCATACACATGTCTGTCCTTTTAATTTTTATTTTTTTTTTGCAGTTATAACAGCTGCAGCCGAAGAAGAGGATCAAGGCCCTTTACTCCCCTATAGATCACACCATTCACGTCTCTCTCTTATCCCTGCATGCCCTAAGATGGAGAGGGGATGGGCCTGGGTCTTCTTCTGACTGCCCAGCCAGCCTCTGCCCTTCCCCAGCTTCCTCCACAACCTCCACAGCCACACTTCCACTCCCTGTAGGATGTTCCTCCTCTCCTTCAAAGTCAGACTCCATTAGGTGCATGACACTGAAGCCTTCAAGATGACCTCAGTCAGGCCAGCTTCAGAGTTCACAACTTCCATGAAACAATATTTCATTATAGATATTGATTTGTCCCTCTCTCCCCCAATTTATGGTATTTAAATTCACATTTTTATCCTTCATAAAGTTTTCTAAGTTCCTTCCTTTTTTTTTCTTTGGAATAATCCCTTTACTTCTGCTCATCTGCAAAAAAGAAAAGAAATGTATGAGTCCATTATGTACATTGTTGTAGGCTGGTTTTTTTTTTTTTAATTCATTCATTCAATTTCAGGGCCTCCCAAATCTAAATTAATTTGGGCAGCTGCATATATTATAAAGTAATCATTACATTATTATATGCTAAACAAAAATAAATTGGTATCCAGTTATTCAATACAAAGACATAAACAAAAGCACATCCAGAAGGAATTAAAATTTTACGTTAATGCCATGTAAATAATTATTCTTTTTCTCCATGACTATATTTCATTCAATGATTAAAAAAAAAAAACATGTTGTGTCTTGTTTATATTCCTTTCGATTTCTGCTGCTGTTTACATGATTCAAAACTTAAAAAGAAAAACAATTTTGCAACAGGTTTTTTTTCCAATAATTGTAAATGCTTTCACACTCCCAATTCAATTCTCTCCATCTCTTTGATCCAATGTTGTTGAATAAGTTTGTAGGGCTCAAAGAAAGTTTGTACAATTGTTCAATCAATGCTTTCTACATCTATTGGAAAAGATCTTCCAGGATACCTGGAAGTGGAACAATAGCAACTGGACTTCTATTCTTTTTTGGTTTGAAATGTGTTGCTGCTTATCCAAGTATTTTTTTTCCAATTTCAGTGATACTTCTTAGACTTCAAATAACTTTTATTGTTCACTTTGAATGTACACAAACTGGCATACATTAAAATGAAATTTTGCTGCATACAGCTCTCAAAGAGTCACTATTTTTCAATCTACACTATATAAACATGAGAAAATAAATAGAATTATAATTACAAAACCATGCATACACCCACTTATATTATATGACACGAAGAAACAACACAGTCTAGTTTGGATGTATACATGCACATGGAGAGAAAAACAAATCTTGTTACAAAATCTGGTAGTTCTGCTAGAAATACTTTGAAACCTTCTTCCACAGGGGAGAAACAGAAAGAGACCAAAAAGTGGGTGTGTGGGGTCCAGGGACAGAATTCTACCATTTGGACCGGTTCAGACAAACCAGATGTTAAAGTTACATCTGGTTCGTCGAACTGGTATTTCAACCTCTGGCTGGCCCTGCCCATCCTGCCCCTCCCCTCCCAGGAGTCTCCATGTGGCCCATTTTCAATAGAGATAAGTACAGGGTCCACATGGAGGCTCTGTGTGGGGGGAAAACGGACCTTCCAGAATCCTGGAAATGGGCCTGTTTCTGGCTTCTGGAGGGCCTCCAGAGCCTGGAGAAGCTGTTTTTTCCCTCCCAGAGGCCCAGGGGAGGCCTCCAGACGCTTGGGAGGATGAAAACAGCCTCCCCTGAGCTCTGGAGGCATACCAGAAGCCAGAAACAGGAAGTTTCTGTAGGCCACACCTACCATAGTCATGCACACCCAGCAACTGGGCAGCAAACCTGGTGGGGTCTTTAATGATGCTTTGAGCTCTAAGCACATAGTGCTTATAAGCAGTATCCTGAATAACAGGAAGCAAATTTCCTATAATCTCCACTGTCCTCACCACTCTCTGTAGGAACTTTCTATTGGAGTAACTGCTGCCACCAAACAGTGATGCAGTTTGCTACAATGCTCTCAATTGTGCCTCTGTAAAAAGTGGCTGGGACAGAAGCAGAAAGATGTGCCCTCCTCATCCGACACAGGAAATGCAAGCACTGGTTTTCTCGCTTCACTCAGGATGACGTATGAAGAAACCGAGTCAGATTGTTAGCTATCTGCACTCCCAGACTCTTAATACTGTTGACCCCCTTTATATCTACCAGTAAATAAGTTGTGAGTTGCAAGAGTAAGTTGATTTAAGGGGAACACCATATACAGATAGTACTCGGCTTACAACAGTTTGTTTAGAGACTACTCAGAGTTACAACAGTACTGAAAAAAAAGTGACTGATGACCATTTTTCCCACTTGCAACCATTGCAGCATGCCCCTGGTCATATGATCAACATTCAGATGATTAACAATTGACTCATATTTATGATGGATGCTGTTTTGTTCGGAAAAACACGAGGTAGACCGGGTTCCAACAACAAAGTCTTTATTCTTAAATAGTCAGTGGACGGAACGGAACTGTTGGCTGAAACCGCAAGCAGCCCTTTTATGCAATTTGCTAGTCTGCCGGCCTTGTAGCCAATGGCAGCTGTTTGAATCTTGCCTAGGCCGCCTTTTCAGCGTTGATTTGATCCTCTAATTCTAGGTTAACCAATCAGGTTTGCATGTTTTTGGCAACGTAACCCAACTTTTACATATAGAACCCCCTCCCCTTAAGTTCAGTCCTACGTCGGTGACAGTAGTCCGCCGCCCGGTAGGCGGGAGCTTCTCTGACTCGGATCTGAACTTCGCGCAGTTCATTTTTGGCAGAAACTTCGACGCTGGTTCGGATGGGGCTGCTGTGTATCCGTCCTTCTCATCTGGAAACTTGTCTGGAAGGGTGACGGTCAGCCATTCACTGCGTGCCTGAGTTCTGTAGGACCCGGCGGCTTTGCGCTCCTCCCATTTCGCTCCGGGCAGGCTCAAGCTGGCCCTGGCTGTCCGCCTTCGATGGCCCTTCTTCATGCAAGTACTCTCAACATTGAGTCTTTCAATTTGCTCTTTTTGGTTTGTTAATCTCTTCGGGTTTTTTTGTAAACCGTTCTTTATTTATTTCTTGCATTTCCCCCCCAGCCTTGGTTTGGCATTCACTCGGGTTTTTTTCAACCGTATGGGTCTATTGTCTGTATTTTGTTCTGTGTTTCCGGGAAACGGAGCTGGTCTATGTGCGCTTGCAATTCCCTGCCGTCGTCAATTGTTAACCGGTAGATTTGGGGCTGTTATTTGCATGATTTGTGCCTGGTAGCCATAACAGGGTCCCCGGAAGTTTTTAGCGAAAAACAAATTTCGCTATTTCAAAATTTTCTAAACTGCGTGTAGGAGGCAGTCGTGAGGGTTTTTCTGGCGTAAAATTTGGGCTGGCAACTATCAGGGGTGAATCTTCATTTCTCCCACTGAGTAATTCTGCTAGTGTGATTTGTTGGGTTGTGGTACTTAGGCGTTATATGCTCGGAGTGTGAGCAATTGTTTATTTTCTGATTGACATCTGCCGGTGTCCATGTTCGAACGCCCTCTTTGGTAAATCCGGACCCATTCTGCCTCAGCCCTAGGCGTTTGCAGCCAGTGACTGGCTGCGGTAGGGAGCATGGTCTTATACTGTAGGGAGGCAGTATTGCTCGATTGATTGTAGGCTGGTTAGCCTGTGGCCCATCATATCTGATACGAAGACATTCCAGGTTAGAACTCATGGGTGGCAAAAAGGTTGGGTCTAGTTGTTCTAAGGTTACAGTGTTCTGTTGTTGTTGATGGCATGATTTTTACTTCTAGCCAATTACAGTAGGCATGCACGACAATCAGGAATGTATGCCCTTGGTAGGACCCCGCAAATAATGGTGCGATTCTTGGACCAAGGGCTCGCGGGGTTTCCTCAGTCTCTAATGGGTGGTTTAGGCGGGGGACGTCTAATTCCCTGGCATTTGTTTGCACAAGCTTACCCAATATTCATTATGTTCCTATCCAATACCGCGGCCCACCAAACATAAACTTCTAGGCACCAGGCTTTTCATTTTTACAATTCCCGGGGTGCCTCTTGTGTGTAACAGTCTCTTTAAGTTACCTGGGTTGTAAGTTTGTTAAATGGAATGACTACCCGATTCACCACAATAACACGCGCCTTTTGAATCGAAAGTTACAGTCTGTCTGGTCCCGGCCAGCCTTATACCTGCCCAGCTAAGAACGCGGGCAGTCACAATGGTGAGTCCTTTCGCGGTGGCTCCGGCGACATCATACAGCTGATATGGGTAGATCGGGGGCAAGGTCTCTATTTGTAGCATGGCCTGTCCATCGCTGGTGCCCGGGGTTCTTCCTTGTTGCTGGTAAAAGGGTGCTCTCTCAAAGGTCCGCATGGCAAATTTGTTTCCTCTGTGTTGATCGGTGTGCAGAGTGTAGGAATATGCTGCTAGGAACTCCTGACCATCTAGTCATTTTTGGAGACAAGGATATTTGCGTGTTGGCTTGTTTCCCGCGCCAAAATTCCCAATTAGCGGTTTGTTGGTCTTGTTATAGATTTTGAAAAGTCTGCCCGTAGAGGTACTCGTGCGAACCGTTTCACTCCTATCCAGCGACAATGGCTAGGAGCTTTCTCTGTCGAGTTGGGCTGTAATTTCTCTGCGGTCTTTAGACAGGGGTCCTTTGAGTATATGCGAACGGGGTGCCTCTCTGCATTAGGCCGTTGGTGGCTCAGGATGGACCGACTCCGAATGGCGAAGCGTCGGCAGGTCACCCTCAAATGGCAGTGTGTTGCTAAATTGAATGAGAACGTTTGTTGATGTTAGCAATTTTTAATTTTTTTGGAAAGGAAATTTCTTCACCCCCCCTCTGCTATAAGCCCAGTCCAAATTTGTTTCTTGTCCATAGACGGTGTAATGGTTCTGCCTATTTGTGGCTTGTATTTGGTAGAATCACATTATAAAATTTATCAGTCAAGAAATGCTTGTAGTTCCGTTTTGGTTTCTTGTTCTGGCGCTTCTTTTTAGCTTTAATTTTTTTGTCTGTAGGTGTTACCTCTCGTCTATTAAATAGCCCAGGATTCGACGCTATTTTTTTTTCGGCAACCTTTTCTTGTTTTTACTTTGAAGGCGCAGAATCTCTCCAATTTAGTGAGATTACTTTTTTAAGTCTGCTTTAACGTTGAAGCTTCCTTTGGCTGAGATGAGGAGTCTGTTCAAAATGAGTGGTACGACGTTCCTGTCTGCGCATTTAGGAGGCGCTCCGTTAATACTCTGGAATATGCCTGGTGCCACACTCACTCCAAAATTGGAGTCTGTACACTTAAAGTTGGGCCTTTATGGGTACTATAGTTGTGCTTTCAGCTTGTCTCTGGGTCCACTGGGAGCTGTTTTGTAAGCTTGCGCTAGGTCGAGTTTTTCCAAAAATTTTTCCTTTTCCAGGGAGTAGTATAATGTTGGACTAACTGGCACCGGCGATAGCCGCGTCTGTTGCAATGCGTGGTTCAGGGTAGCCTATTGTCACCACAGATTCTAACGGACCCGCTCTGGTTTAATAGGTGTAAACTATTAGGCATTTCCCATTTGGCATGGTCGCACAGTTCTAATACCCCTTGGGCTATTAATTGTTAGCTGTTCCTCTACTTCTTTGCCTTTAGTGCAACCAAGGAACTCGCCTGGCCTTTGTCTCGCGCGGTATTATTTGGGGGTTTAGAACTAAAGGAAATAGGATTTTCCCCGATACTTGCCAAGATGAGTCGTCAAACACGTCTGGAATTCCTGGATGAGGTCCTTCTTCCCCAGCCGGTTGTGGTTACTGCCGGTTATTCCGGTCATCCGATGCCCAATGGTGGCGAACGCAACTCGATACCCAGGAGGCTTGCGTCTGTCTCAGTACGACTATGGCAGTGGTAGCAACTTTAAACAACTGTTTGTATGGCGACTCGGAAATCGTCCCATGCGACTACAGGGATTGGTTTCCCTGGTAGTCTTTGAGGGTTAGTTAATGCTTCTTGAAAGTTCCTTGGGATTAATACTGGGGACTAGTTGTTTTATAGGTGTCCCAAGATACCATTGAAACGGACAATGATCCCAAGTCCACTTCCATCTTGCAACGGCTTTCCTTCAATATTTACAATATACTTCTATCTTCCTGCTTTCCCCAATCTGACCGCTTTCTATAGTCGCACAGTTTGCCGTGTGTATTGGCCTCGCTTCTCTTTTCGTCCCACTTCTTCTCAGTTCGTTTTGGCTCAGCTTGTGTTGGGGAATTTTCTGCGTCTCGTTGGGGCTGTAGCTTTTTTGTTCCTGCAGACTTTCTCAATAGCCCTCGTTTCTTGCAATGTTGCAGATGGCATCGAGAAAATTCTGCATTCGGCCCTCGGGACTGGTTTCCTCCGCAGCAGTTGGCAATTCCTGTCAATTCCTTCTTTCAACGCTCTTTTTGGTTCGCGAATAAATGGTGGAACGCCTCGTCGTCCTCTTCGCTCGACTCGGGTGTTTCGCCATATTCCTCTTCGTAGTGGGTGGTGGTGGTAGACTGTCTTTTTGTCTTTGGTGGGTTGTTTCTTCGCTGGTGTGTTTTCATCCTCTTCCTTCATTGTGACAGCCGATTTTTTCGCGCGGTTCAGCGGCTAGTGGCTTCCGCGATGGCTTTCGGTTATGGTGAGTGTTTGGGCTTGTTGCGTAATTTACCTGCTGTGCTGTCGAGGTCTTTTAAAACCGGCAACATTACGGCGATAATCATTGCTTCGTCAATGTTCAGGAAAATGCCGGCACTCACCACCTAATTTGTCTAAGGCGCAGCAACGAAATTGGCGACTTAGGCCGAAGGTGGTCCTCTCCTTCTCTCTGGTCTCTGCGGTAAACATTCGTGTCGCTTTATTAAACTTCGACACCCCTGGGCGTAGTGGGCTTGTCCGGATTCGTTGTAGTTCTGGCCACGTCAGTTGTTCGTTGACATCCTCGGGCTTTGCAGAGCCTTTGCCATCTTCGAAAGCCACAGGTCCGCAGTGTGTTAAGAACACAGCCGCTCTTACCGCTGCTGCTGAGATTCTTACATCTCATTACTCTCAACGTACCATTTGCGAAACCGTCTGCACTAGGAATCCCAATCTTCTTCGTTGGGATTGAAGGGTGTGGGCGGTGCGTTGTTTCCAGGCATTTTCATCCCCATTCTGTACTTCGTTCTCACCACGTGAGGTTCTCCGGCGTTTAGAGACGCATCGGCCAGCGTGTCCTCGTCGCCAGCTTGTTTTGTTCGAAAAACACGAGGTAGACGCGGGGTTCCAACAACAAAGTCTTTATTCTTAAGTAGTCAGTGGACGGAACTATTTGGCCTGAAACCGCGCGGCACGGCCTTTTATGGCAGGCTAGCCCTGCCGCTTGTAGCCAACGGCAGTGTTTGATTTTGCCGCTTTTTTTCAGTGATTTGGATTGGTTCCTAGTGACGACCAATCAATGCTTGATCTTTAGTTAACCATAGGTTTTGCATGTTTTGGAGTCACCCAATTTACAATATAGAACCAGATGGCAGTTGTCCCAGGATCATCTTTTGAGAAATTTCTGCACAATGTGGAAGCCAGACTTCACACATAATCTGCTCGTTACTAAGCTTCAACAACTGCAGTGATTCCGCTTCAGCCAACAATGGCAACGCAAGCTCATAAAATGCGGGCAAGATTCACCTAAACAAATGTCTCAGCTTAGCAACAGAAATGTTGGGCTTATTGTAGTCTCCACGCTCACCCGACTACTGTATGTTCTGATGCAAGAGAAGCACTATGAAAAATTGGTAACCTTTCTTGATAACAATATGGAAATGCTTCACTAATTGTGTGTCTCTGAGATTTTAATCTATGTCTTCTATCTGTCTGTCCTATCTATACTATCTATCATCTATCTATCTATCTATCTATCTCTATCTATCTATTCACATCATGCAGCAATCTATCATCTTATATCTATCTAAGTTATGCTGTCATATATCGTATATATCTGCTACCATTTTCTCGAACACATACGGCCTCATACAATAGGAAGGGCCAGCATCGATTTCTAGCATGAGGTGACAATTCAAGCCATCACCTCTCCAAAATTTAGGCCTAGGTTTCAATTCCCATGCTTTCCCGCCGCCATTTTCACATGCATTCGTTAGAACTAGACGAGGTGAAGAGAATGGCGGAAAGGGTGGGGGCGGGGTGGGGAGAAATTTTGCCTTTAGCAATGCCCTGCAGGTAGCCTAGCTAGAATACCCCGATAGCCGATAAGAAGCTCCCTGAAGGCCAGAGTCCCCAGCTGCCTTCAGGGCATGGTGGTGGCTACCCGTGGTCCCTTCGCCTTTAGGCAAGTCTCCTTCAGGTGATGGAAGCTCCCCAAGTGCAGTCACCAGCCACTTTGATTGGCCGGTAGAAGTGGCCTTGGGGTGAGCGTGCACAGTCACACGACTCTCCTCGGCCACGTAGGCTGCTTCTTTCGGCAGATGAAAGGCTCCCTTGAAAGGCAGATTCCCCAGGCCGCTTTGGGCGAGGCATGGCTGCCCATGTCCCTCGCCTTTACGCAGTCTCTTTCGGGCAATGGAAACTCCCAATGCATGTCAAAAGGCCCACTTCAAGTCAGCCGGTAGAGAAGTGAACCGTCAGGGCGGAGGGGCATACACACACACATTCCCCTCAGCCATGAGGCACACTCCAATCGGCAGCAAAAAGCTCCCTTGAAGGCAGTCAGTCCCAACCGACTTCGGGGGCGAGGCATGGCGTACGCCATGTCCCCGGTCGCCTTTAGAGTAGTTCTCCTTTGGGAAAACTAGGCAGCTCTCCAAGATGCAATCACGCGAGCCACTCTCGATTCGGATTCTTGAAATGGGCCTTAGCGACGAGGGGAATGTGTGTGTTGTGTGTGTGTGTGTGTGTGGTGTGTGTGTGTGTGTGTGTGTTGCTCGCCCCGAGGCCCTTTCTACTAGGCCTGATTGAAGTGGCTGGTGTACTGCATTTGGGGAGTTGTCATTGCCCGAAAGAGACTGCTAAAAACGAGGGGACATTGGGAGGTGCCCCGCTACATGCCCCTGAAGCAGCTGGGACTCTGCCTTCAAGGGAGCTTTCATCTGCCGATTGAAGTGGCCTTGTGGCAACGGGGAGTGTGTGTGTATGTGTGTGCACTCGCTGCGAGGCCACTTCTAGCGGCCAATGTGAGTGGCTGGTGACTGCATTTGGGGAGGTTCCCTGGCCCAAACGAGACTGCCTAAAGGCAAGGGGACATGGGCAGCCATGCCTCACCCTGAAGCAGCTGGGGACTCTGCCTTCAAGGGAGCTTTCGTCTGCCAAAAGAAGCAGCCTCATGGTGAGGGGAATGTGTGTGTGTATGTGTGTGTGTGTGTGCTCGCCCCAAGGCTGCTTCTATGGGCCAATTGAACTGGTTGGTGACTGCATTTGGGGAGCTTCCATAGCCTGAAAGAGACTGCCTAAAGATGAGGGGACACGGGCAGCCACGCCACATCTTAAAGCAGCTGGGGACTCTGCCTACAGGGAGCTTTCATCGGCCGATAGAAGCGGCCTCACAGCAAAGTATGTGCATATGGGCCACTCTAGGTGGGGGAGGAAATCAAGCCACACCCGAAAAGACAGCCTAGCCGTTTTTTCAGGGGTCAAAAAAAAATAAGGCCCGGCCTTATTTTGTGAGAAACATGGTATCATCTATCTAGCTATCTAGCTATCTGGCTATTTATTATCTATCTAGCTATCATCTATCTAGCTATCATCTATCTAGCTAGCTAGCTATCATCTAGCTAGCTAGCGATCATCTATCATCTATCATCATCATCTATATCTATCTGTCTGTCTATCTATCTATCTATCTATCTATCTATCTATCTATCTATCTATCTATCTATCTCTAACAGCATCATCAGCATCTATCTATCTCTATCATCTATCTAGTTATTTATCATACATCTATATATCTAGCTATCATCTATCTAGCTATCTGGCTATTTGTAATCTATCTAGCTATCATCTAGCTAGCTAGCTAGTTATCATCTATCATCATCATTTATATCTATCTATCTATCTATCTATCTATCTATCTATCTATCTATCTATCTATCTATCTATCTATCTATCCATCTCTTCTATTATCTCCAATTTCCACCCTTGTGTTCCACCCAAGTTCCTCTCCACATTTCCTCTCCACATTTCCTCATCTCTGTTCATAGTAATATCTGTATGAAAGGCACCCATGGAATGTAGCATCACCAACATCTGGAGATAACCCAAAGCAATACCTTGTAGATTCGTCATTTCTTGATATATATCTATGTCAAAGAAAGATATGTCAAAGAAGCTATACAAGCATTTTGTCAGGATGCAGCAGCTATTTTCCTTTTGCTCCAGAGTGTTTCAGTGCCTGACTGTTTTTTAATTAGCTGAAGGCTTAGTAGCTATCTCTTCATCACAGTAGATGAATAAAAAGAGTGGATGCTTTCATTGTTCCAACATTCAGAATTGTAGATTTTGCGTGATTCAGTTAAAATGTTAATGGAACTGGCAAATGCATCCTGATAATCTGCTTGTATAGCTGCTGCATCCTGACAATCTGCTTGTATAGCTTCTAATCTTTCTTTGACATAAATATATACCAAGAAATGACTAATGTACAAAACTTGAAATAATGTTATGATATTTTAATCAGCTAGGTATTTTCACCAAATTCCAATCTCTGTTTAGTTACTGATCCGAGTCACTCTAGACGCTATGAAGCATAATAATATAAATCTTAATTTTACCTTCAGCCATAATAAAAATACTGTATATAATATCTATCTTTTAAAATGTAGATAACGTTTGACATTTTCTTTTCTTATATAATTGATATGAACATAATAGCAATGGTAATAACACTTAGGCTTATATACTGCCCTTTAATACTTTACAGCACTCCCTGAGTGATTTATAATGTAGGACATTATATTGTCCCCAACAACCTGGTCCTCATTTTACCAACCTCAGAAGGATGGGAGACTGAGTCAATCTTGAACTCTATCAGGGTTGAACTCCAGACTATGGGCAGAGTTATCCTGCAATACTGCATTCTAACCACTGTGATACCAGGGCTCTTCATAACTGCTGGAGCTCATGCTTTGTCTAAAGAGATATCTTCCAATATGCATCAAATTTTATTTCAATTTCATCATCCAGAGGTGCTTTACTCTCTATTGTGCCATTCTCCCACTGTAATCTTAAAAGCAATTTCAGTCGCTGTAGAAAAATTTAAGCAAAGATTATCCTGGTTATGATATTAGTCACACAATTGGGAGGACTTCCAGGGAAGAAATGGTGAGTAAAGATTGCTCCACTAGAACCTTTAGAATAGAATAGAGCTGGAAGGGATCTTGGAGGTCTTCTAGTCCAGCCCCTGCTTAAGCAGGAGAACCTACACCATCTCAGACAAATGACTGTTCAGTCTCTTCTTAAAAAGTTCCAGTGGCTAAAAGAAGAGCTGACAACTGCAACTAAAAGAAGAGCCAACAAGTAGACCAAATATTTGTAATTCCTCTCCAAACAAGGAGAGGTCATGATATCACTCACAAGTACTCCAGACAATTGCTTTTCATGAGGAGACTGCAGTATGGTCTCTGGCAGAGCTCTGGGAGATGAGGGAAAACCATTTCTTTCAAACTCTGGTATCAAAGGATCCTGGGATCTTGGATGGAACTTGGAGACATGTTATTTCGAAGCAGTTTCCCTTATTATGCCTTACTTATGGAAAGACATGTTGCTAAAGTAAAGCAACTGCTTCCATTATCAAAGATCTACTTTGAGAATTGCTAGAAAAGAACCGTCTTAACTGTCTTTCTCCAAACCAAACAATCAAAATTTTGCTGTCTCTTGGTCCTCAGGAATAGTGCCTCCCTCCAGGGTAGCCTGAGTATGTTCCACCACAGTTGGAAACAAAATGAAGGCACTTATTTTTAAAATTTCTGGTGGACATATAGCACTATAGCAATAGCATTTATTTATATACCACTTCACAGTGCTTTTCAGCCCTCTCTAAGAAGTTTACAGAGACAGTATATTGCCTCCAACAATCTGGGTCCTCATTTTACTGACCTTGGAAAGATGGAATCGATGAGATTTGAACTGCCAAATTATAGGCAGCCAGCAGTCAGCTGAAGTAGCCTGCAGTACTGCACTTTAACCACTGTGCCACCATGGCCCATATAAGAAAGCAAAGACTTATTGAAATCTGATATGTATTGTAAATTGGAGAATTCTTAAACTGCATATGCAATTGAAGCCAGAGGCTTTTATTTAAGATTTGATGGGCAAACAAACTGAAAAAAGAAAAAAACCCAAAACTTATGCTGCACATGACAACAGGGCACATAGCTCTTCAATGTCTAGAGATGGAAGGACTCACATATATCCACAATGGAAAAAATAAATGTACTTGACAGAAATAGTTGACTTGAATGCTTTGATTAAAGAAAATACTTTTTTGAACGTCATTTCTACTTGGAACCCACTCTTAGATTGTATTTCTTGAAAGAGGAGGAAAATGAAACATTAAGCTTGGGTTTAGGTGACTAGATTGGCTTATGATGGTATAAATACTGTTTGTTACAGCTTATTCTAGTACAAAAAGTTATTGATTCTTAGGTTTTTATACAGGTTCTAAAGAAAGTTGAAAGTTGAAAGTTATTATTTTCTATAGCATTTTCCCCTTTTAGTCTCCAGTCCACACTTTTGCTTTTTCACCACCCTATATTCTTATTTTTTGTTCTTTTCTATTTTTCTTTTATTTCTCAGTTGCATTAGGTTTTATTATTGAAATTATACTTTTTAATACAATTACTATAAATGCGATTCACACAGTTGGCAAATATGATCAAAAGCCAGTTATGAGTATTTCTTAGCTTTCTAGTAAGAAAAATTCCTTGATGCTTGATCCCTTTGGAGAAGAACATGACTCTTTTAAGAATTGATCCCTTGATTACTCCATTCAGAGTTATATATTCTTTGCCTCTCTAGGTTTATCTTGTCTTTTATCATGATTCAGTTTATTCAACCTCATCCATTCCCAACTATCTCTAGCAACGGTTCTGCTGTATGGAAGTGTCCATTGGAATGGAATCTTTGGAAGTCTTATAAGAACTTAAAGATGTGGCATACAATTTAAAACATTAATGCATTTCATCATCCAAAGAATTCTAGGAGAGCTACCTTCCAGCATGACCTTACAAGATCCATCTTCCAGAAGGGAATTACATCATCATAGCTTTATGTCTATATCAGGGAGTCTAAAGTGGGCAATAGTTGATGGAACCAAATGCTACGGAGAACCATCAAAATTATTTCATGTCTTTTTGCTTTCCTTTCCTTTTACTTGCTTAGAATACCCTTCCTTCGTTCCTGTGTTCCTTCCTTCCTTCCTTCCTTCCTTCCTTCCTCCCCATCCTCCTACTCACTCTCTAACTCTCTCTCTCTCTCTCTCTCTCTCTCATATCTTAATCTCTATCTAATCTCCATCTCTATCTCTAATCTCTATCACTATTTCATCTCTTGCTATCATTTCTATCTCTATCATCTCTATACATCTCTTGATCTCTATCTCATTTATATATGTATATGTATATGTATATGTATATGCATATGCATATGCATGTCTATGTCTATATATATATATGTATCATTGTAGTGCCATAGAGATTGAAAAAAGACCTGAATGCATGAATAGAAGAGATGATTCCAGCAGACTGTCAATCATTTGGAAGCTTGCACTGTCAAATAGAAAGATCTCCATACCACAAAACAGACAAACACCTGAGCACAAACAGACTCCCTCTGATGCCTCCAAAACACCCCCGTCACCAGGCACCCAGTGAAAACCTAGCTTCCTCATGGATAGCAGCCATCCTTTTCACACGAAGCCAAGATGCACTTAAAGCTCCAAACAAGAACAGGTGTTGCGCAGCCAATCAAAGCCAACAAAACAGACCAGAAGAAACCAGAAACACCAATCAATTCAAACTCCAATCCAGTGAATACAGAACTGCAGACTCTTAGCCAATCAAATGGACCAGCCTCGAATTGAAACGCGCAGAAGCTGTGAGACCCACATCCATACCAGGAAAGCCTCCCGGGAAAATTTGAAAAAAATGGGGGGGCCTAGGGAAAAAAAAAAAATTGGGGAAATTTTTTCTGGCCCCTGGAAACCGGTTTTTGCTACACACTTTAACAGCACTACAATGGACGTGGCGATAATACCCGGAAGGAAGCTAAAAAGCACACATGTAAGTACCACCCCGCCGAAAGCTTAGAAAAATCAATATCTGACCTCTTCGGGGAGGGAATAAATAGCCAAGACAAAAGCTATGAGAAGCTGGAAGTTAAAAGAGTCCAGGAATACTATGTGACCCTAAAATATTTCTATGCAGCTGGAGAGACAACAATGTAACACCAAACCTGCCTTCAAATTAAACATTTCATAACAACTTCAGAGCTACCAGAACGTATCCTGAAATAAAGAACAGAGATCAGCTTTACTCGGAAATTGAGTTCAGCAGTAAAAGATTCCATTTTAGATCAGTTAAACAAAAGAAATTGCTAGCACTACACTGGAATGAGCAGCAAATCCACCCTCTACTTTGGGATAGATAAAAACAACTTACACACTTGGAAGAGCTGAAACTGGAAACCACTTACACAAATGAAAAATCTCAAAGAAATAAAAAATTAAGAAAAATGACACGAAAATCCGCCAACAACCCACCAACAACACCTGAAACCAATTTAGTATATAACGTTTCCAACAGAGAACTTCAAGCAAAACAGAAACAGATGTCCTATCGCAAGGAATTCAATTATGCAATAGCACCTCAAAAAAAATCCGCAACAGAATCCATGCATAGGGCAGTAAGTAATCGCATATATATATATATATAGCTGTTCAACTTCCTTCGGGTAGTATCCACACGTCATTGTAGTGCTTTTAAAGTTGTAGCAACTTTCAGCAGAAATCTCATCTGCCATCATCAGGCTTCTGTATGGAGTTTGTATGTGGGTCAGGCCTATGCATAGGCGTCTGGTTTTAAATTTGAGGCTAGCCTATTGCTGTGCTAATATGTTGGATAATACCTGACATGGGATAATACCCGAAGGAAGCTGAACTGCCATTCATGTAAAGTACCCGCGAAAATTAAAAAAAATAAATATATATAAATATATATGCAGTTCAACTTCCTTCAGGTATTATCCCACGTCATTGTAGTGCTTTTAAAGTTGTAGCAATGTTTCAGCAGAATCTCATCTGCCATCATTATATATATGTATAATCTATTTTATATATATATAATCTATCATATATATATATATTTATATATAAAATCTCCATCTGTTTCTTTTTCTGTTTCTCTGTCTGTTTCTCTGTCTGTCTGTCTGTCTGTCTGTCTGTATCTTTGTCTGTTTCACTATGTCTCTCTATGTCTGTCTGTCTGTCTCTCTCCCCTTCTCTCTCGCTCTAGTGAAGCATCAGTCTAGAAACCAAAGAGCAAGACTTCTTGTCCTGTCATAGACACAGAATTACTGGAGACCTGAGCAGTCACATTCCCTCAGTGCTAGAAAAGAGACAATGGCAAACCATTTCTCAAAATTCTACTATTAAAACTGCAGGGATTTGCCTAACCAGTCACCAGGAATCAATACAAATGCAAATGCAAAATTTACACAAATATATACATGAAAGAATAGCACTACAAATGAACCAACAATACAACCAAGAAGCATTATATGAATACTGCAATATGCTTATTGCTATTTTTTTTCAAATTCAGAAGTGTGTTGCTGTTTTAGGGACCCCTGACTACTCTTAGTGTTGTGCCAACAAAAGGAGGCAGGAGGATAAAGGAGGGGGAAATGATATGCCTAAATAAATTTTAAGAAAAAAAATAAAATAAATGCTTCTACCAAGAGTATAGTATTGCAAGATATCCTATTTTTTGTTTCAGAAAACCCAACACGCTGCAGCATAATGTAATGTTTAAAAACATAACGACACAGAAGCATCTGTGAACACAGTGCATAAATGCTGACACTGACAAATTGCATCATTTCCTCCCTCTCCTGAATATAAATTGCTAGGGTAGCCTTCTTCATTTGAGGTATAAATCCTTAGCCTACAAAATAAATTTTAAAAAAATAAAATTTCAAGAGCCTTCCATAATTTAATGATACAATTTCAAAAAGGAAGGTGGTAATTTCCACTCAGTAGATAATCTTAGCCCTGAACTGCCAAATCCTAAGATAGAAATGACAAGCTATGATAAATCAAGGTTCTGAAGAGACGTTGAAAGCCTCTCTTTTTTTTTTTCTTTCCACCAAAACAAGTGAATTTTGGGGAAGATGCAAATACAGTTCAGCTGAAGAAGTAAAATGAACGGATTTTCTTTCAGAGATGAAGTGAGTGATTCCTAAAATGTTGCAGCATCCAGGATGGGTGAAGTTATTGAGAAGATCTATAGCTAGACAGTTGGCAAAAGAGAGTAGCAATAGATGAGACAATATGAATCTCAACAAAGGCATCCATTTAATTGAGGTTTGCACAACATGCAGCTCAATTCATAACATACCAGCCGTTGTCAAAATTGGAAAGTTAATTTTATTTCTAATTTCTTTCCATGATCTGGAAACAATGCTCAACGTTTCACTGATAATGGAAAATCTGGCTCTTTACAGAAAAGTTTCCAAAATTTTTACCACATGGAAATCAACTTGGTAGCTCTTTGATTAGAATATTGTTCTCTGCTTGATTGTTTGTCTGATGTTACTTTATGTGGTGACCAAGACAACTCTTAATGACCGAACCAAAAAAGGTCAGATTAAAAAAAAGAACAGTAACAGATGAAAAGAAATGGACCCATCTTCCCACATGTCTAAAAAGCACAAACCTCTTTCCCCAATTCAGTAGTGGGATTCAAAATAGTTTACTATCGGTTCTGTGGGCATGGCTTGGTGGGTATGGCAGGGGAAGGATACTGTAAAATCTCCATTTCCTCCTCACTCCTGGGAGAAGGTTACTACAAATTCTCCATTCCCTCCCCACCCCACTAACCTGCTTTCCAGCTCCGTTCTCTTGTGCAGGGCAACCAAAGAAGACCCACTGATCAGCTGGGACTCTAGAGGCAGAGAAGAGATGGGGGTGGGGACATTCAGAGGTGGTATTTGCTGGTTCTCAAAACAACTCAAAATTTCCGTCCTTGACTTTCTAAGAAAAGAATGTTGTTGTGGCTAATCTTCCACCGCTCCTTGAAGTCCCTCTCCCAAATTCCCAGGCATTGAATTTGGCAGCCCAGAAGCCTCAAAGAAAAATGGCTTCCAAGCTGACACCAGGGAGTGATGGAGCCCATTAAATGGCTGGAATGAGTGTGGTATGGGGATTATTATTTTGTTATTATTTATTGTGTGTGGCAATATAATTTTCTTAAAATTACCCCTCCTGGGTATCAACAGCAGCAGAGGAAACAATGGCAAAATAGAAATGTAAATTTATGAAAAAGCAACTCTCACTAAACAAATGATCCATTACCCAATGTCTGAAGAGATTTTCAGTCATCCAGGTCATGATGGCGCAAAAGTGCTTTTTCAAAAGGCACCTGGACTTTGTTTTTCCTTGAAGACATTTCACTTCTCATCCAAGAAGCTTCTTCAGTTCTGATTGAATGCTGGAGGATGTAAGAATTTATATTCCTTGCAGTCCTCTGGTTAGCACTGTTCCTGACAGTCATTGAGGCTGTTTATCTGAATCTTTTCATCCTCCATCATTCAATCAGAACTGAAGAAGCTTCTTGGATGAGGAGCAAAATGTCTTCAAGAAAAAATAAAGTCCAGGTGCCATTTCAAAAAGCACCTTTACCAAAATAATACCTTTCACAAAAGGAGCTGTTTAAGGACCAACCTTTCACAAAAGGAGTTGTTTAAAGATCCCATCCAGATGAGTATAAATGTCGTGCAATATTTTTCGTTCTGATGCAATGCTTCTTCTTTATTTTATGTGGCTGAACCCATTTAGTCCTCACATGTTGCATTCCTGGTAAAAAAAGAGAGCCTGGGATGTTGAAAGAAAGCTAAGGCACAGAAGAAATTCACAAAAGATAACTTCAACAACTAGCTTTCAACCAGATAGGTACCAATATTCAGTCTTGTTATTAATTTAAATGACATGTCAACATTGCTTTCTTAAATAACTCCCACTTGTCTTGAAATAAATGAATTAAATAAAAGTGATCTCCTGATTTCTTATGCTGAAATCTGTATCTTCACCTTTGTGTCATGTTTTTATTTAAATTTCTTTAAACAAGGAAGGGGAACCCAACATCCACTGCATATTAATTGATATTATCAACTGAATGATATATACACAGGATTATTAATATTAATCTAATGGGCTCCAAAGCATTTTTTATTTCTTTTGGGTGGAATAATGTGTCAAGATTTTCCAAGTCTCAGAATTGTTGTCTGATTATGATGTATCCATTCCTTGAGATGCTAAATATTGTCATTCTTGCATAGAAGGACGCATGGTTCCCTCTGATTGACACATTTTTCATAACTATGATAATTGGTGGAAATCAGAGAGTATCCCCCAGTGTTTTCCCCTGTCTCTGTTTCTCTCTCCCTCTCTCTCTCTCTCTCTCTCTCTCTCTCACACACACACACACACACACACACACACAATCACTTGNCTCACACACACACACACACACACACACACACACACACACAATCACTTGTTTCAGAAACATTTTAACTGTGTCAGAAATCATTTGCATTTGCAAACAGGTGAAACCATCTCTCTTGTAAATTCCCCATTCCTACCATTCCAACATAAAATAAACACAAACCAAACTGTAAAAAAATAATAATCCTTTTTTGATTTTCTTTTGTTTAAGGAAAATGTGGACACCACCAATGTTAGATCCAGCTAGAGTTGGATAGATCCTCAGAATTCAAGGAAGTTGGACTTGTGGCTATTGTAAGGATTCTAGGTTGATACCTCTTTTAACTCCATCCTCAGGTTCTCCTACTCTTTCTCCTATAGGAATGTAGTTTGATGACCCAGTGTGTAACACAAACATAATAAATTCAAAACATAAATAAATGTCCTTTAATGCCTCCAAGTTGGCCCCATTGTTCAATAATTCTCAGTTGGAGAGAAAACTTATTCAAAAATAGTATTTAAAAGAAAGCAATACAGTCTGAATTTAATGAGCAGATAGAGGTGAAATAAAAAACCCAAAAAAAACCTACAATGGAGGAAATTCCACAACGGACTAGGATAAGTAATTACCAACTGCAAGGATATAACAAGGCAGTATGTTGGAAGGACGCCGACCAAGATAACTTCAGCCCAAAATAAGACATAATTTGCTTCTGGCAATCCTGTGTTTTAACCATCTCTCTAAAATACTGTTCTCCCCAGCTGCAACCAATGAGGGGGATCATGGCCACTTCCTCTCTCATAAGCCAAGTTGTTTCCTTCTCTGTTCCTCCTGCATGTC
>BHFT01016162.1:0-12698 GCA_004320025.1 Laticauda laticaudata
AGTGAACCAATCCCTATGCCGGCTTTTCTAGCCAATCACATTCAAGGATTTGGAGTAAACTATTTTATACAGAACAGTCCACATGATCTTATAGCTCAGTGAATGATTTAGAGCAGGGCTGTAAATCTGGATTTCTTTGAGGGCCGGATTAGCAGTCGTTCTGATCCATGGGCCATCCAGAAGGGAGGCAGACAGGAAGGATGCCTGCTGCAGCACCCTGCCAGCCAAAATGGGGTGCAAGGGAGCTGGGGGGCTGCATGCAGCCCCTGTGTGCCCCGTTTTTGGCCTGGACGGCCTCCTGCAGCACTTTGTAAGCCAAAATGGGGCGTGGGGGGAGCAAATCTCATTTTGGCTTCCAGTGGCACTGTGGCCTGGTCCTTTGCTATTTCCAGGCCAGCCCTGTGGGCCAGATTTAAACACTCTCATGGGCCTTGAGTTTGACACCCCTGATTTAGAGCCGCTCATCTTTTTGTCTTGGCCTAACCTTAGTTTTGTTGTTACATGAATTAAATAAGCAGGGATGATTAAACACATTGACTAAAAAATCTGGAGGTAAGATGAATTATACATGAAACAATGAATTTGTTCATGTTAACCATGTCAGCAACTACATAATAATGATTAGAAATATCTAAAAGGAAAACCACACAACATCTTATTCTGCACCCATACGAAATATACAACAGCTGCAACATGGCACACATCAGTTTTGCATTAACTCAAAATTCACTTCCTTTAGGTCAGTCCCTGGAAAATCATATTTCATGGAACAAGCTATTTTAAGAACTATTGAAACACGCACACCAAAAGAAAGCAAATGTACAGATATATAATAACATCCAGATACTTCTATTAGAAACCCAACAGTCATTTTCAGAGAGACAATTTACTGTTGTTACTTATTGCCCCTCCTCTTGTTGGGATTGAGATGATTTGGGGCAAGAAAGTTCCTTTAAAAAACCCCCTTCTGTCTTAGGCCCAGTACTCTTCAATATCTTCATTAACGACTTAGATGAGGGAATAGAAGGGGAACTTACCAAATTTGCAGATGATACTAAGCAGGCAGGAATAGCTGACACTCAAGAAGATAGGCTCAAGATCCANAAACCAAAAGTACACATATAGACTGGGTGAAACCAGGCTCAATAGCAGTAACTGTGAGAGGGATCTTGGAGTCTTAGCATGAGCCAGCAGTGTGCAGCAGCAGCCAAAAAAGCTAATGCAATCCTAATTTGTATTAATTTGTACAGAGAAGAACAACCAGGATGATTAGGGGACTGGAGACTAAAGCATACAAGGGACAGTTGCAGGGACTGGGCATGGCTAGTCTAGTGAAGAGAGGACCAGGGGAGACATGATAGCAGTCTTCCAATATTTGAGGGGCTGATATAAGAAGGAAGGGTTCAAGCTATTTTCTAAAGCACCCGAAAGCCAGACAAGGAATAATGGATGGAAACTGAACAAGGAGATATTTAACCTGGAAATAAGGAAAAATGTTCTGACAGTGAGAACAATCAACCAATGGAACAACTTGCCCTTGGAAGTTGTGGGAGTGCCATCCCTTGAGACTTTCAAGAAGAGATTGGACTGCCATTTGTCAAAAATGGTGTAGGGCCTCCTGCTTAGGCAGGGGATTGGACTAGATGACCTACAAGGTCCCTTCCAACTCTGATTATCTGTTAAACCCTTTCAAGCAGAAACCAGCGTCTTGAGAATTCTTTGTATCTCTATTAGCTTCTTCAAGTTCTCCAACTGACTTTATAACAATTACCCTTGGACAACTGAATTCTAACAGTTTAATGCACAGAAAATTCCTCTTGAAATGGCAATGTATTGGTTTTTATATTAGCAAGCTATTATTATAAGAAATATTGTAATTATTGTACAATCATTTTTTTCTTCCAGGACATATTTAAAAATATTTCTATCTCGTCAATATATTTTCGGGTATTTCAGGGCACTTTGATTATAAATGTATTCGTAGCTCTTTAGATACAAAGACTTATTTCCTATATTTGAAAACTTTATTAGGAAAGTTGCACAAATATGTTGGCACAAAACAGGAGGGCTATTCTAATGAAACTATAGCTTTTCAAGTGATTACACCGAATAAGGATCTGATTTACTACCCCTGATTTGTATTACTATGTCAAAATACGTTCTTTCATACTTTACATAATTTGTAAATATTGCCACTGCAATTACAATAAAGAAAATATTTCCCTTACAATAATGCTTTTTAAAATGGACAAATCTTATGGAATTGATTAATTTTTATTTTGTTATTCTGTCAACTTTGAGCATGTAAACTATTGAGTCTTTTTTATGCTCAATGTATGAAATTAAAACCACCTTCTACATCTCAATATTGGAATATCTTGCAGAGTTAAGCATTATTTTTCAGATTTGGGATGTATGGTAAAATTCCTCACATGACTAAGATTTATTACAATATTTGGATTCTGTTTACTCATAGCTCTATTAATTCTAGGAAGATCCTTATATTCATACAACCTGTATTTAATATCAAGTTATAAGGAGTGCTTTTCCTGAATCAACCTGTTTACTTGTTGAGATCTTCATCAGTGTGCCAATATTCTCAGAAAATTAATTTTCTCATTTAATTGAAAAGGAGAGAGAGAAAGAGAACATTTTTGGTGGTTCCATAAATGTGAAATTGTTTTCCCTCAATTGCTTTGTGTAAGAAGGCCAAAACCTTTCTTACTTTAAAAGGCTTTGGGATTATAAG
Organism: Laticauda laticaudata; assembly: GCA_004320025.1. Classification (NCBI taxonomy): domain Eukaryota; kingdom Metazoa; phylum Chordata; class Lepidosauria; order Squamata; family Elapidae; genus Laticauda; species Laticauda laticaudata. The sequence goes on from BHFT01016162.1 coordinate 2,750, forward strand.
TATCTGGTCTCTGTTTTGATGCAATTTTGAAGTGCAGTGTTTTTATTACAATTTGTATGTTTATTAAAACAGTGTCCCTTTCTTTTAAATTTATGACAAGTTGATTATATTTACTATTGTTGATAATAAATTAAATATTTTTTAGCATAAGGAAATGTAAAATCACCAGTTCAGTTATTTTAAATTCAATTAAGTAAACAAATCAGGGTGTATTATGGGGACAAAGTACTCTCAGGCCTTATTCCATGGAGGGCAATAAATATATGCTGGACTTCACAGCTATAAGACTTCAAGAAAAGCTGGGCACTTGCGATGACATAATGGAGGCACCACTGCAGCAATTCAGACAACCACTAATATATGCCTCAAATAAATAAATATACCCACTAAAAATAACAAGTTTGACAGGAGAAAAACACTTGGCTGGATCTGCAAGACTTATTTTGAGATGTATAACTGCCACCTAGTGACTAAGTAGAGATCCTACAGAAACTCTGTATTAAATATATTCTGTTAAGTATTTTCTTTTCTCTTGGTTTTAGGTTGGTCTCATGCATCTTAAGAAAGAGGGCTGACCTTGTAAAATAAATAGAACAAAACATTTAAAGAAACTATTTCTAAATTATCGCTCCAAATACTAGATTTAAATATTAAATTTACATAATGTGCATCAAATTAAAGATTAAAACATTTTGCTAGTGTTCTACCAAGAAAACTTTCCAGTAATTCTAGTGACCCTTAGGGCTGTACAGTACTTCAGCAGGAAGGCAAAAAAAATAAATCATATTTAGAAACACGCAGGGGTGCAAATGTAATATCTGCCCACAACTTCTTAAAGCAGTTGCACAATATTAGGTAAAGTGACATCACTTTAAAAATTGGCAACCAGGTGCCAGCTTTGGGCCTTTCATGCTCAAGGCAACTTTTTACCTTTGAAGCTGAAAGACAGCACAACCATCATGATAATCAGTGAATACCACAAGGATTTATTCCTCTTCTTCCTCATTAAGTCTATTTGGAGCCTGCTGGCCTGAAAGTTTTATTTATAGTTGTCATTTCTGGCTTCTTGTTTTTTTTCATTGCCCACAACTTATCTACTGCCTTTTACCTGTCTCATTCTTTATTTGGAAATTAGTGCCTAGCTTTATGTTGTCTTTTGTCTCTGCCTAATAACCAGGGGTAGGCTTCAAAAATTTCAGCAACGGGCTCTCTGCCTGGTTGCTGAGTAGGCGTGGCCATGGTGGCCATGGCCTAGTCAATCTCCTGCATCACAGCATGTTTCACCTGCCCCAGCCTCCGCAGGCTTTCCTTGAGCCTCCGGGGGTGGTGGTGGTTGCGAAAACGGTCTTCCTTCTGGAGCCTCTGAGAGGCCCAGTTTTTGCCATCCCCTAACCTCCATGTGGGCCCTGCACTTACCTCGCATCCAAAATAGGCCATGTGGAGACTCTTGGGAGGGGAGGGGCCAGCCAGGGGTGGGATTTGGAGGTTGTCTGAACTGACCATAACATTAGCTACAGGTTCTCCTGAACTCAGACGAACTCATAGCAGGCCACCCCTGCTCATAACCCTAACCATCCCTGAGTTATCCCAAAAGTGCTTTTTCAAGAGGCAACTGGAGTTTCTGGTTTTTCTTTGAAGATATTTTGCATCTCATCCAAGAAGCTGGAGAAGCTTCTTGGATGATAAGTGAATCATCATCAAAGAAAAACCGGAAAGTCCAGTTGTCTCTTGGAAAAAGGGACAAGCCTGAATGACTGAGAATCTCCATAGACATTCCTGAATTGCACAATGATTAACCTAACAGAAAGGCCATTCTTCCTGAAAGAACCACCCTCTTGGAAGGAGCCATGAAGAAATCCAAATTAAAGTATCCCAAAAGATGGTTAGCTAATTTCTTCCTGAACATATCCACTGAAAGGAGACCACTACTTGTCTGGGGAACTAATTACAATGCTTTTTTGTTGTGGGTTTTCTAACATTCAGTGAGAACCTGTTCCATTATATCTATTATTATGGATCACTCTGATGAAAAGCCATTGATGAGCTCCTTCTGAGTATAATTTTCAAGCCAGTTGGACAGACTTGCCATGCAATCCATATTTCAATGACCTGCTGACAGAATATTACGCAATACTCTTTGTCAAATGCTTTACCTAAACTCCAACATTCAGGCCTACTCCTTACCTGTTCTGTACAATTGCCTGAAGGAACATATACCTTTTTACAGGAAAAGACTAAACCCAAATCAGTTGAGTAGCACTATCCACCCCATCTGCAAAACATTCCCAATTTACTTTAAACCCAATTATTGTCCCACCACTGGTAGTTCCCAAATGCATTTAGAATGAGTTGGGAGCTTCCAAGCAGCACTTTCATCAAATCATTGCTCAGCTCAAGCTATAAGGTAAATTCAGAATGCTACTCAAGCCCCTTATTAGTTGTCTGCTTCCAATTTACAAAATATTATTAGGCTATGCCACCTATCACCTTGAAAGAAAGCCAGGTGACCCCAGTAAGAAAAGCAGGATAGGACTGATAACGAGGACATACTTTCTCATGCAAGTATAGCTTTCTGCCAACAAAATCATGGGTAGAAAATAACTGAACAGTGAGGAGAGGCCCACAGGAGCTTTTAACTGGATACAAGCACAAAGAAAATATGCAGACATAATTTATATTTTCATACCATCGAGTAAGTACAATATCTCTGAAACATCCCGAAACACCCCAGCTAGAGTATCTCAGCACAAATCTAACAAAAATTATGAAATTTTGTCTGGTTGAAAAATGCAATTAAGATAAGATGATTATTTTAAATAAAGTTATTTTTAAGATCTTCATGATTAATAATTTTAGGTTCCTTTTAGGTTATTTTTTATGTGCTAAAAATAATACAGATTCTATCTTCAGGTTTACAATCTAAAAACAGCAATCTAATTAGATTTTCATGTCATACTGAGATTATTTTTAAAAAAATTGCATTGAAAAATGCATTGAGCACTGAATCTGGATTTCAAAAGTGAATATTTTTATTTTCAAATTCTTGGAAAAATATATCATTAAACCTTTCAAGATATGTCTGTGTTCAGTTTTCAGTGGAGGCACCCTGGCCTCCAATAGGATATATATTTAGAATATAATCAACATCAAACTTAACATGTGTTTGAAATGTTATGGTGGGATAGATGATAGACAGAGACATACACATACATGCACACACACAGATACAAGACATATATTGAATTTGGAGCACCATGTAGATGTTCAAGAGGATAAATATAAGTTATTGATACTCAGTTTAAAAAAGTAAAATAAACTAGTATTAGTTCCATAATAATTTTGATTTTGGCACAGGGATCCCCTTTAAAAAAATAAACCTAGTAAAAAATTTACATCATGTACAATTACAGACAGCTTTAACAATAAAAAGTTTATATATTGCAGAATCAGACTATTCTATTTGATTAATTGTACTGTATAACTTGGGTTGAAAATTGATACGATGGTGGAAGTTAAAGCTGCATTATAGTTATTAATTTTTCAAACATCGATGCCAAATGTACACATCTTTCTCTGGAGGAAAAAATGTTCCATTGCAGCTCTAAAGGAGATATAATTTTTCTCCTGTTTATTCCAATAGTGAAATCTATTTTCATCATAAGGTTCTATCCAAGCCGCAGTCTCAAACTTTGACCCACAGTTGTAACTCCACACCAAGGCTATGGTAAAGTGTCCAAGATCAAAAAATAGCATAGCATTGACTAATGTCTGTCTTGTGGATAAGGAAGATCTAAAGCAATAAAGAATTGTTATGTTCCCTGAACATGATATTTTGATAAATTTCCAGAATAAACTACTTTTTCAGACCTCAATAATTAAGTAAATGACATGTACAGTAATCCATATAAAGACACAAAAAACAAGCAGTTGCGATGCTTGCTTTGTCATCTGAGGCTATGTTGATTGATATACTTTTAAGAACCCCTGAGGTTAAAGAATTGTTAGGAGCCTTGGTTAAATTTTTCTCCTATTAACAGAATTGCTGTGTGAAAGTTCCCAAATTATAAAAAGAAGCTCATTCCCACAAGGGTATGATCACAAGAGATTTCTGCTAGAATCCCTTGAGTAAGATCAACAGGTGGTGAAAACATACACAATTGTGTACCCTGAGGCCTCTTTTCAAGGTTGTAGAAGAACTTTGCAACTTTCCCCCCAATGAACATACAATAGGTTGGTGTTCCTCTATGTGACAACAGCACAGTCTTAGTTACTGCTATAGCAAGAGAGAATAAAGGGCCTATTGGTCAGGGTGGGGGGGGAGAAAGGAAAGGGTCATTTCAAAGTCACCACTTTTCATTCAAGAATGACTATGGTAGACACTACAAAAAGCCCAGGATTCACTCAAGTGGATTGGTAGAATGAAAACTGGTATTCACTCTACTGTATCTTTGGAAACTGCATAACAGTGCTTAATGCTGTGGGAAAGGCAACACTCTTTTGGTTTAATTGAAATTGGGTAAAAAGGAAAAGGGAAAAGCTACTGAAGCACAGAGGAGCATTAAACTACTGCTGTTTCTAATTCCTACTCTTGGAGAAATGGTCCTATGCTTACCAGAGCATACATTTGGGGGAAAGGATATTTTCCCTAAGTCTATGCTTCCAATATGAAATCTTGCTTTCTAAAGGGCAGTTACATGATGAAGGAACCCACTGGTGTAGAAATACATCATAATGGACTTCTCTTTAAATTTCACATCTGTAACTATTGAATATGTGTCCAGAAAATAAGATGATTCAGGAAAGCTGAAGGTAATGGAAATTCTCATTAAAGATTTATAATAAGAAATGTTCAATATTTGGTGTTTAATGGTGTTATTTCCGTGATCTGGGCTGCATCTTTTTCAACAATCTTAGTACAAGGAACATCCAATTTATTACATTCCATAATAATTTTTCTAGATTCATATCCACATTTCATTCAGCATATTATTTCTCTTCAGACTGAAAAAGAAATTTATCTAAGTAGAGGTCAAATTTGAATACATTCCATAGTTCAGAAGCCAAATGAAAACTCTTCCCCCCCAAACCCCCTCCCTCTAATAGCTGTTCTGGGTTTTTTCTCTTAAGCATTGTTTTCTTCTATTTAACATTTAGTATTAAATAACAAAGTCAAATTATTGTCTGTCTGGCTATCTTTCACACCGTTAATTTCATGCTTGCAATAATTGATATCTTGAGTGTTTTTCTCCCTTGTCTTTAAAAAAAGAAAAGTGGGGAAAATATTCATGAAAAATTAACAGATATTTGCATATGAGACTAAATGAATATATTCATTTTAAAAACTGCCTGATAATGTGAGGTGATAGGCTTGCATATGTAGCTTTCAAATAGCCTTGCATACTTTGACCCAGGCTTTTTCATTGTTACACAGTAACTTGTGGAATCCTCAGGCTTTTATCTAAAAAGGCTTGTATCTAGTAATAGCAACAACAAAACACAGGTAGTCCTCATTTAGTAAGAGCCTCAGACAGTGACTATTTGCAGTTATGGAAGTGATGAAAAAGTAACTTTGTGACCAGCGTCCACATTCATGATCTTGGAGTGCTCTCTGTTGGTTGTATGTTTGCCATTACAGTCAGCTAGTACATATTGTTTGTGTCTTTTTTATTCTCTTCTCCTTCTCCTTTTGTGAGAGAATGGTGAGCTTGCATGAACAAGATACTGTATTTATTCTTGAGCTGCTTTTATCTGCAGCCCAGTGCATTCCTAAAAAGTGCTAACTGCAAGTTAACAAGCTCAGTTCTATGACTGAAGAAATTGATTAGAATCTACTGCAGGCAGCAACAATGCCTGAAACTGACAGGTTCCTCATCGGTTTCACATTAAAGAGTACTGTTTGCCTCCTAAGTGGCTCTCTTTAATGTGTGTTCCCCATTGTATGCCTGCTCACTCTCTTGTATTCACCTTATATTATATTTATATAATATAAATATAATAATATATATACCTTACTCCTTAAAGTAGCCACTACATCTTTCCTCAGGCTAACATACTCTAGAAGAAAGAGCAGCTGCTTTAATGAATGGCACACAAACCGTTTTTCTGACCAAAATCCAAAATATTGCTTCCTGATGGGCACTGCCTTAGTATCTATTACCATTCACATATTTAGTCCCTTCAGCACTTAGGTAAGTATTTTGCCATTAACACATTCTGGATAATAAAGCAGCTATATAAGTTTAGGTTTAGAATATAATTGTTTTGACAGAATATAAGTTAAAGCAAGCTATACGTGTGCCTAATTATCTTCTCCTCTGCTCATCATGCCATTCCAAGTTTCTCTTTCAGAATATGTTATGAACAATAAACAAAACAGAACCAATGAACCCACTGCTTGTTAATCCTGATTATAAATTTAAAACAAACATTTCCAGGTTTTTTTTTTTTAATTTAAACTCATTTAAATCACAATATAGTAATAACAAAAAAGTAACCTTTCTTTCTACTGCCACGATGCTAAGCAAACTTCCTTAAGAATGAACACTTTTATTATAGAGAAGAATAATCTAACACAAAATAATTAAAATGGACTCTGTATGAAGCTAGCTTTCTTTTGATGAAATGTGGGGGAGGAAGGAGGGGGAAGGAAGGATGGAAAGTCAATCCAAAGATTTTTCAAATTGCACAGATGCTGATATTGAGTTGTATGCTGTTATCCCACCTCCTAGTGCTTTCTGCATGGTTTGGCCCCTTCTAGGCCTTTGGCCCAAAGATGTATTCCTATCACTGATTCTGAAAAGTAAATTTAAAACCAAATTATGTTATGCTAAGAAATATAACTAAGGGCTATACTTTGTATGTTGTAAGAGATTTATTTTCCATTTAAATATTGTCTTTAGCAATTGTAATTTAAATATGGAAAGTTTGAATATACTGTAGTTAAGTGTTCTCCTAGCAAGATCTTACCTGTACCTGTTGAACAATCTCTGTATCTTCTGTCTCTGTTGCCTCAGCAGCAGCTTCAGGTTCTGGGTTGGGAAGTAAAATTAAAAAATATTTTTATTGTTCCAAATATGAAGCTATCTTGAAAGGCTCATGGCTCCTAGATACACATATCTAATTTTGAGACACATAATTTCTTTGATTTTAAGGTGTATTATTTTCCTCCATTTCTGAGTTGAATCATGCAGTGACTCAGTGTGATGGCTTATTTAAATTATCCTCAATAGGAAGTGTATTTTTTTAGGGATTTACAATTATCTTCTCCAGGTCATCTGATGAATCAAGCATCAGATACCACCCTGTTGTACTGATTAGAGGGGGAAAAAAGAGAAATAAAAATGCTTTCATGGTTGAAAGTAAGATATGTTTAGAGAAAGAGATTATTCAGGATTAATTTTTTACAAGAAAAATCACTTCTGTTTCTAGTGTTGGCATCATAAAGAACATCAAATACATATTAACTGTTAAGACTATGATAAATTATTTTGACATTCTGACCTCTAGTGAAAAATTACTCTTCAGTTGTTTTAAATCACAACATTTTCTACTAAGACAATTATTTAAATTGGATATGACATTTTCTAACTCATTAACTCATATAATACTCATGCATATTCATTCACATTCAATTTAACTTTCCTCTAAACCCTGACATCAACCATTTACTGTCCGCATGAATGAAAAGTATTGAAGATAGTCACAAAGTAATTTTTACAAATAAGCAAATTTCAGTGCTTGATTCAGTTTGAATAATTAAAATCAATACTGCATAGTTAAATGTACTTTTAAAAGAGCACACTCATCAATAGCACAAAGAAAGAAACATTTAGCTGACCTGCAAGAGATTGGCTGGAAAAACCTCCCCCAAAAGATGTATGATTTATAACTAAATTTTATACTGCTGACTATTAGAACCTGATGGCAGTATTAGACAAAACAAAGATCAGAATAAAACTTACTGTGATATCAATTAAAAGTTAAATTAGAAATGTCAACAATTAGAAAACAGGTCACAAAAATGTATCTTTAATGCCTTTTTAAATATTTCAAATATTAGCAACTTTTGTTCTCTAATTTCATCAGGAATGAGCAGTGCAACAGAGATGGTACTGACTGGGAAGAACTTTAAACTTGCATTTAGAGATATGTATAATCTCTTTGCTGAATGAATTTCTAGTGAAGGTAATGTTTTATCAATTACAACAACTTTCCAAGCAGCATTGAAAAAAACATTTTTCCCCCTAGCTGCATATTTAACAAACTGTAGTACAATCACTTGGGGCAGGATTGCCTTCCTCCACGTGGCACTCATATCTTTTCATGTATGTTATATGTCATGACAACCTTGCTGATTATACAATCTAGTACTCCATACTGGAGGTAAGAATTCTAGAAGAAAATGTCTAACTCTTATCATGAACATGGTCTCAACTTTCAAAGAAGTGCTGATATTCCTGGTTCTATACCAGGAGTCCCTCAGCTCCGGTCCATGGCCCATTACTTGGTCGTGGCTTGCTACTAGCTGCAGCCCATTGGGAACTGGGCTACACAAGCAGCTGGTGAGCTCATAACACAAGGGAACTGGGCTACACAAGCAGCTGGTGAGCTCCGTTGTGCATAGCAATAGCAATAGCACTTAGAGTTAAATACCACTTTACAGGGCTTTAAAGCCCTTTCTAAGTGGTTTACAGAGTCATCCTATTGCCCCCAACAATTTGGGTCCTCATTTTACCCACCTTGGAAGAATGGAAGGCCGAGACAACCTTGAGCCTGGTGAGATTGGAACCTGCATGCATGGAATTAGATTGCACACGTGAAACCATCCCCTCCTGCCCACAGGCACTGCCACCACAGCCAGTCCACAGAGCCAGAAAGGTTGAAGTTTGCTGATCTATATAAATAACTTCCAGAGTAAGGGAAATCAGTTCTACCTACCATATGTGGGGCAAGAGCAAGTGACAAGGGCTGAAGGATAGAAATGAATGACAACTATTTTAGGAAGAAACCATTGTGGAATCTTTCTTGGCTGGGACTGTAAGGAAGTTTACAGAAACATTGTTAACAAGTATTCATGGAATTCAGGAGTACATATCTTTGCCTGCAATAAAAGAATATGTGCTTCTTTGGAAACCATTATCATAATGAATATAGCAGAATCCAATACTTACACAATGAAGTAATTTAAATTAACATGGAAAATCATATATCATAAATTACTCTACTGATTATTTTAAAAATCTCCGCTATTTCCACAATTGTAAAATCTGAAGTATTTAATGACGGAGTGAAGAACAGAGCTCTAGTACCTGCTGCAATTAGCTGGCTGATGATTTAAGCTACTCTCAGTCCATATGTGATTTTCCCAGATTGTATTCCCAACAGTAAGGAGTTGTTTTTTTTTATCTTTCTATGCAGAAACATTTACACTGCAGCCAGTCTTAAAATGATAATGCCCATGGAGTGTAGTATATTAAGCTAGAGAGAGAAATCAATATGTTGTTCTTTTCAACAAATTGAATCATTTATTTCCTCCATTTCTAATCTGACTGATTCTGGGCAGCAAATCCAGTTTGTATTACCAAGCTTCCCTTGGTTGTCTCGGTAGTTATTGGAGAAAAAAAATCAGAAATAAAATTCCCTTTTCTCCTTCTAAAATTATTAAAACCTACCTATCCAATTTGTGCAACAACAAATACTGTAGATATAGTCTGTGGGATTGAAGAAAATTTTCAGGAAGGATGATGACAATGATCAAATTTGCTTTCTGTTCCATTCCATTCCATTTAACCTGCTATTTTCAATACTCTTCAGGCTAACCTAGGTATCTACTATATGGTGTATATCTATAACTATTTTTTTAAATTTTCACCGGTACTTACATGTATGGTATTCAGCTTTGTTTGGGTATTTTCCCACGTCATTATAGTTGTGCTTTTAAAGTTGTAGC
>BHFT01016165.1:0-59621 GCA_004320025.1 Laticauda laticaudata
GGGAATTAGTTAATTGTGTATGCATGTGCCTGGAATATGGTGCTCCCCTGCGTTGCGTGGCGTGAGCCAACTTCAGCAACTTGGATGATTCAATCTTCCGACGACCTATTCTTAAACAGCTTTAGTGACTGGGCAAAACAGCGACACATGGCCAGACGTGTGAGTAGCATCAATTTAATTGCTCGGAGGGAAAGAAGGTAAATGATCTACAATAAATTTCTTAAATTTTATCTTTAAATGGTGGGATGATATCCAGGTCTGGCAAGGAAGGCATTTGGTACAGCGACTTCTCTGCTCTACCATGAGTAAGGCATGTATCTGATGGGACTAGAGGTATTCGGCCTGTTTTACTTCCTGCTTGCGAACAGCTCGACCTTTTAGAGGAAACGTAGACAGCAGCATTCTTTCGAGAACCGTCGGAAGACATTTCGAGAAATGTGCTCGCTCATAGTCTCGTGCGGCTTGGAGACCCCTGCTTTAGAATATACCTCCAAGGCCTGCAGCGCCTCTAGAAACGCTATTAACGTGATGGTGGTTTTGTCATCATGGCCCTGGGCTGGTAATCCGGGGAGAGAGCCTGCTGCGGATATAGAGTGCTATTTGTTATCGGGGACGAGGGGCCGGGAAGGAGGCTAGTGGCTAATAGACCAATCTAGTCTCGCCGGTCATTTGGCGTCTTATATGAATTCCTTGTGTTAACTTGTATTTTTATGACTTTTATCGTAGTTTATATTTTAAACCTTGGCTTATATTAATTGTTGTATGTGAACATTTCATTTATTGAACTTGAGGCGGAGCACCGCCCTGCACTCTGTTGAGCAGGGATGAGTGCAGAGGGTCCGGCGGAGAGGCACGGGCGATGCTAGGACAGTCTAGAGCAACTCGATCAGGACTAGTGAGATAGGAGCGCCATAACGTTAAGATTCAGATTTTTTCAATGCTCCTGAGCGGCACGAGGCCAGGCAGTGAGCACTCCTTCGCTGGACCCTCCACTCATCCCGCAGGGCCGTGCCAGAGCCGTGCGGTGCTGGCAGAGACAGGAAAAGCTGGAGCCGCAGGGGTGCATGCATGCCTCCTCCTGCCCTCGTTCGCAAATCATTTTTGCCCGGCGCGAGCAGCGCTTTCACTTGCTGTATTGCAAAGCCGCGGTTCCTTACCACTATACAGCAAGAGAAGAAACCGGCTGCAGCCTCTCTCCTCTTCTCTAGCCGCAGCGCCAGACCTGCGCGGGAGAGAGAGAGAGGGAGAGATCTTCTCGGGGCGAGGCCTTCTCGCTCAGAAGCGGCGACGGGAGCCTGAAGCCAAGTGTCTCCTCAAGGCTTCCGGTTGGGGAAGGAGCCTGACTGGCGCACGGGCTGTTGAACAAACGCCGCGGCGTTCTTCTCACACCGCAGCAGCAAGGGGAGAAAAGGTCTCCCGAATCCAAGATGTCGCTTGCCGCCGCTCCGACGGGATGCAAAGCGGGGGGAATTAATCACCCCTGAAAAGACAGCCTAGCCGTTTTTTCGGGGTCAAAAAAAATATAAGGCCCGGCCTATAATGTGCGAAACTCGGTAGATCGCGAGGTCCCAACGTTTCAGATCTCAGGACCCATAATTCATTAATTGTTAAAATCCCGTGGGCACTAACACATTAATTTTTAAACAGATAATAGTATTTAGTGCAATATAAAAAATGCAAGGGACTGTGGTGGCTCAGGGGCTAAAATGCGCAGTTTTGTCAACCGGAAAGCGTAGGGCAGTTCAGGCCGGTTCGAATCACTAGCGCCACGTGATGGAGCGAGATCCTTTTTCCAGCTTCTGCCAACCTAGCAGTTCAAAAGCACGTAAAAAATGCAAGTAGAAAAATAGGGACCACTTTGGTGGGAAGGGAACAGCGTTCCGTGTGCCTTCGAAGGCACATGGCCTTCGAGTCATGCTGGCCACATGACCACAGAGGTGTCTTCAGACAATGCTGGCTCTTCGGCTTTGTAACAGAGATGAGCACCGCCCCCTGGAGCTGTGAACGACTAGCACATATTTGTGAGGGGAACCTTTACCTTTAAAAATGCAAATTATTTTTCTGTGGACCCCCACAATTTTCTCATGGACCTCCAGTGGTCCACGGACCACCAGTTGGTGATCGCTGCTCTAGATGATCTCTGAGGCTCCTTCTAATGCTCACCTGCAAGTCTTTCGCCCTCTTTCCCGCCTTCGCGATACGTTCCCCTTCGTGACAGCGGTGGTGACCCTTATCGAGGAAGACAACGAGGGGCGTGTGGAGACCACTCAGCAGCAGGAGGCCTGCCCATGTCCCGTGAAGCCCCGCCCATCCTACAACAACCTCTACACCACCTGCCTGGAGCTCTTCAAGTTCACTATTGGGATGGGCGACCTGGAGTTCACTGAGAACTACCGCTTCAAGTCCGTCTTCATCATCCTCTTGCTCGTCTACGTGGTCCTTACGTACATCCTTCTCCTGAACATGCTGATCGCCCTCATGGGGGAAACCGTCAACAAGATCGCGCAGGAGAGCAAAAGTATCTGGAAGCTGCAGGTCTGTTGTCTCCGCCAACCCCAATTCCCCCCACCAGGGTTCGGTTCCAGGATTTTGGGGAGGAGGCACAGTTGTGGGTCACACAAAGGTTTTTGGCGTAGGAGGAGGAAGGCTTAAGGGTGTTGTTGTGTCTTGGTTTGGACATAAGCGCACTCATATTTCCCATCTCTGGGGATTTCTGGAAAGGATGAGGAAATTATTTATTTGTGTATTTATCTATTCTATCTATCTATCTGTCAGCTTTGGAATCCTTATTCATCTCTGCCACAGAGCTTGAGAAAGTGGGACGGGGGTGATTTTAATTGAGTAGCTCTTAGTAGACAAAACAGAATTCTTTTGTTAATCAAAGAGTATTACTTAAAGAGTGTGGCGCAGGAAAAAAAGGAACGTACTTTGGGCTTGGTTCATGTGATGTGACAATGAGAAAAAAGGGCATGGTTTGTAGTTTGGGACATTGTGGGAAGTCCAGGAAATGTTTAGTTTAGAAATTCCACAGACGTGTCAGGTGCTATTATAATAAAGTTACTTCTGAGATTATGCTTGTCTTGGAGTTACTGATTGGAATAGAGGTTTGCTGGAATGCTGACATTATTTCAAAACTAAAAGTTTCTCGGACTTCCCACGATGTCCCAAACTACAAACCATCTCCTTTTCTCTCATCATCACATCACATGAACCAAGCCCAAAGTAAGTTCCTGCGCCACACTCTTTGACCTTGAACTAACAAAATAATTCTATTTTGTCTACTAAGAGCTACTCAATTAAAATCACCCCCCTCCCCCTTTCTCAAGCTATGTGACAGTGATGAATAAGGATTCCAATTTGGCTCTATCTAAATCTATCTATCTATCTATCTATCTATCTATCTATCTATCTATCTATCTATCTATCTATCTATCTATCTAGTTAGTGTTTGTCTTTATTATTTTTATAAATACAGTAAGTCAAGCCAACAATCGTAACTAATTCTTGACCTTCCCCCTATTTTCCCACAACAACCCTGAGAGGTGGGTTCCGAAAAGAGAGAAGGATTGACCCAGAGTTACCTTGGACAGCTTTCATGTGTAAGGCGGGACTAGAACTCACAGCCTCCTGGTGATTGGCCCAAAGTTCTAGTCCTGGCTGAGGCATGAAGCTGACTAGGTAACTTTGGACTAATCACCAGAAGACAGTGAGTTCTAGTCCTGCCTTAAGCACAAAAGTAACTGGGTGACATTGGACCAATCATCAGGGGATAGTGAGCTCTAGTCCCGCCTTAGGCATGAAAGCCATCTGGGTTGCCAACCACCCAAATTTTGATCCTGTGATTGTGGGGATGCTGCCACGGTCATAAGTGGAAGGACCAGTCATCAGTCCATTTTTCTGTGCCATTATAGCTTTGAACGGCCACTAAATGAATGCTTATATATCAAGGCCTGCCTGTATAATTTTATAATNTTTCCAAATCAGGTCTACCTTGCAGGGCTGTTTTCTCCCCCCCCCCTTCTTTCTGCATACAGCGAACCATCACCATTTTAAACATCGAGAACAGCTACTGGAACTGCATCGTCAACTCTTTCCGGTCCGGGAAGCGTGTTTTGGTGGGGACCACCCCGGATGGCAAGGAGGATTATCGCTGGTGCTTTCGGTAATTGCAGCAGTGGTGGGATTCAAAAAATTTTTTACTACCGGTTCTGTGGGTGTGGCTTGGTGGGCATGGCTTTATGGGCAAGGCAGGAGAAGGATAACCTGCTTTCCAGCTCCGTTCTCCTGTGCAGGGCAACCAAAGAAGACCCAGCCAATCATCTGGGACTCAAGAGGCGGAGGAGAGATGGGGGCGGGGCCAGTCAGAGGTGATATTTGCTGGTTCTCCGAACTACCCAAAATTTCCGCTACTGGTTCTCCAGAACTGGTCAAAACCGGCTGAATACCACCTCTGAATTGCAGGTCTAATTTTGGGAGGTGGGCATCCTTCGAACTGGTGCCACAACTGCACTATTAAAACCCTGGACATCTAGCATGCCTATTGAAGGTTCTCTGCCTTATGAGGTAGACCGGACTGGAAATATGACCGATAAGATAAGAGGTAAAAGTTTTCCTGTCCAGTTGGGGCTTACTCTAGGAGACTGTGATGACCTGGGACAAGGCTCGATGGCCACACAGCTAGCTGAGAGTTCAAACTCCCCTTTAATGTTCCAACTTTACCCCAAACGCTCCCATGTTCATGGCAAGTCCCAGAGCAAAGTTCTCATTCAGAGAGAGAGGGAGAGGGAGAGGGAGAGAAGAGAGGGAGAGGGAGAGGGAGAGGGAGACGGAGAGAGAGCAGCCTCTGGCTGCAAAGCAAAGGAACAGGGCAGGGTTGGGTTTCAAATTTTTTAACAACCATTTCTGTGGGTGTGGCTAGGTGGGCGTGGCTAAGTGGGCATGGCCATGTGACTGGTGGGTGTGGCTTCTCTTTTTTTTGTAGCACCCCCTCCCCCCTTCTGGGCCTCAGGGAAGCCTCCTGGGGGTGTTTTTGCTGTGTCCTCCTCCATTCTTTGCCTTCCTGGGCCTCAGGGAATCCTGGCACAACTGATCACAGGAACAGCTGATCATTGGGAGGAGGGGAAATACTTTAAGGAGTGACTGGGCAGGGAAGAATGCAGTCAGCGATGTCAGGCATGCGCGATAAGGACTGATTGGGGGGGAGGGGAGGGGCAGGAGGAGAGGGGAGGGGCCAGCCAGGGGCACAATTTGCCAGTTCTCCAAATTGCGCAGAACTGGTAGAGTCCCACTCCTGGAACAGGGAAAGGAATCCATGAAACAAGGAAGAAGCAATGAGTCCACGAAGCCAGGAACAAAGCGAGCAATCCTGGCCTGCCTTGGCCTGCCCCTCCCCACATTCCTCCAATTCCGGCAGTCGCCCCCATTTAAATCATGAGTCTCGAGCCAAACTTCCAAAACTTCCAAAGGATTTATTGGAAGTTAATATGCTGGCATTGCCTGGGTGTAGCTGACTCTGAGACACATCATTCACTGTCACCCTTGACCCTGGTTTTCCTCCACCCCCTGGGTGTATCATAATTCATATTCTCCAATGGGACAAATCCACAGCCAAGAGTCATCAATCATACTCTCCAGTTAGATATTTGCCCGGCAGAAACTTCAGTCAACTGGTTACTATCTTTGAAAACATTTATGGGTTGCACTTTCGGTTTTGCAAGCTGCTCCACTGCTTCCCCCCATTTCTGTTGGCAACTCTAAAAAGACCATAGAAATATTTTTATGACTTGATGCTGGCATTTGCGTGCTTGGGAACTGCCAAAACTAGCAGGAGCTGGAGCAAGGAACGGGAGCTCACCCCATCGTGCAGCGCTTGGATCTCAAACCTCGGCTATCATTTTTTCAGCCAACAAGCTCAGTGTCTTTAAACATTGAGCCATCATACCCACAAAGCTAATTCTACTTTATTGCAAAGCTATATGAACGGAACCTTGCAGGTCTGAAAGTATAAATTTCCCACCTTTACAGCCTGAGAAAGTAGGGAGGGTTTCTTCTGAGTTTCTTTCTCTGCCCATTGTGCAACTGGGGTTGTACTGTCTGTTATCTAATCAGTCTCATGGTGGTATCTGTTTGCCCAGTCTCGTAAGGTCTTTCCCATATGCTGTGTAGAGGCAGTCCTTGACTTATGACCACAACTGATCCCCAAATTCCGTGGATTAAGAAAGTGAATTTTGCTCCATGTTATAATCTTTCTGGCCATGGTTGTTACATGAATCAGTGCAGTTGTTACATGAATAACATGGTTGTTAAGTGAATCTGACTTCCCCGCTGACTTTGTGTGATGACCCGGGGCGTGGCACAAAAATAACAAAGTCACCAAAGTAGAATAAATTCCCTTTAATGCCTCCAATTTGGGCCCCAATGTCCAGTTATCCTCGGCTGGAGATGAAACTGTTCCAAAAAACAGTCTACAAAGGGAAGAAAAGCAGTCTGAACCCAAAGTAAAGATAATTAGAAATAAAAAAAACCAACACAAACCACGCTGAAGTAATTACCACGACAGGCCAGGATGATAAATTGCAGACTTCCAAAAGATAATGTAGCACCCACGGTTGGGAGCACACCAAAGCCCAGATAAGCCTCGACAAAGATAATGCACGCTTTGCTTCCAGAAATTCTGCCATGCGCAGTTTGCCCTTTTAAACAGTCTTCCCAGCTGCAGCCTATGAAGGGGATCAGGGCCTTTTCCTCTCTCATAAGCCATGTTGCTCCCTTCTCCATTCTTCCCTGCCTCCATCCCTAGGATGAAGAGGGGATGGCACTGAGTCTTCCTCTGAATGCCCAGCCGGACTGTGCCCTTCCCCAGTTTCTTCCACAGCCACCAGATCCACATTCCCACTCGCTGTCAACTGCTCAATCTCCCCCTCAGAGTCAGACTCCAACAAGGCATGACACTTTGCTTGTCAGAAGGTTGCAAAAGAGGATCGCTTGACCCCCAAGACTTTGCAACTATCATAAATACATGCCAACTGCCAAGTGTCCGAATTTTGATCTTGTGACCATGGGGATGCTACAAAGGTTGTAAGTGAGAAAACTGGTCACAAGTCATTTTTTTTCAGTGCCATTGTATCTTCAAACAGTCACTAAATGAATGGTTGTAGGTCGAGGACTATCTATAATTTAATGGTATGTGAGAATGATCTTGTGGTACTAAGAAAAAAACTATCAGATGAGAGAATTGGAAAATTTTAAGAAGAGATTGGAAAACCATTTATCTGAAATGGTGTAGGGCAGTGGTAGCTAACGTTTTTGAACTCCTGTGCCAAAAATTTTGTGTGCACTTGCACACTCATGCTGGTGTGCCAGCACCCAGGAGGCAATGTGGGTCCCCTCATGCCTCCTGTGAATGCACATGTATACCCACCCATCCCCGCCATTCCCTTACCTTAACTGCACCTCACAGCTGATTTTTGGGCGGTTTGAAGCCTTTTTTGACCTCCCAGAGGCTTGAGGAAGGCTTCTGCAGGCTTTGCAGGCCAAAAACTAGGCCCGTTTTGTCACTTCCGGTATTTTGGGAAAAAACAGGAAGTGAGGAAATGGGGCTAGTTTTTGGCCTACAAAGCCTGCAGAAGCCTTCCTCAAGCCTTTGGGAGGCTGAAAAAGGCCTCAAACTGGCCAAAAATCAGCTGTGAGGTGCACACAGGTGCAGTGAGGTAAGTTTGCCTGCAGCTCACGTGCTGGCACAAATGGCTCTGCGTGCCACCTATGGCATACATGCCATAGGTTCACCATAACGGGTGTAGGGTTTTCTGTATAAGCAGGGGGTTGGACTAAAATACCTCCAAGATCCTTCCAACTCTGTTATTCCGTTCTGTTCTATTGTATTCTACATTCTAAGAAAGAAAGACTTTTGCTGCTTTCCTTGCGTGCAGCCAAAAGCAGAAGAAGAAATAAGTGGAAAGAAGCAGCCAGCTGGCCAGGCCAGGTACATGGGGTGAGTGGGGCAAGTCCCCCCCCTCTGCCCTTTCCCCCCTCTCCTCACTACCTTCTGTTGTTCGCAATGCAAGCAAGGCAAGCCTTGTGTTCCTGCGGGCCATGTGGGTGGCACAACCTTGTGTTCCTGCGCAGCCTGGATTAATTGCTTTGGGGGGTGACATTCTTCTGTGGACCACCAAAATGTTCCCGTGGACCAACAGTGGTCCCTGGCCTACTTGTTGAGGACCACTGCTCTACTCTACTCTACTCTACTCTACTCTACTCTACTCTACTCTACTCTACTCCAGTCCATTCTATTCTATTCCCAGAGAATGATCAGATAAGAGACAGCAGAACCTACAAATGCATAAGAAACAGAAAAAGAAATTCAGAAAGGATCCTTCGTAAGTGTTCAGACTATAAAAGAGATAGCGGCTGTTTCGTACTTTCAGACTTCCAAGATTCTGTTCATGCAGCCTTAGATTTGAGAGATAAGATATTTTCTGGCTTGTGAAATTAAATTAAAATTGTAATGTTTCCCTTGCTGTTTTGAACACACCTGAGCAGGGTGGATGAGGTGAATTGGTCCACATGGAATACCAACCTCAGCATCATCAACGAAGACCCCGGAGGTAACACGGAAGAGCTGAAACGCAACCTCAGTTTTTCTTTCAAATCCGGCCGAGGTGAGGAGGCTGCTAAAGGGACTAGTCCTCATTGTTATTCTGTCAGCCAAAAGGAACAATTGTGGTGTGAGTGGTGGTGGAGGGCTGAAGTACATAAGTACAGGTAGGGACTGAAATATGAGGTAGTCCTCAGGGTTGACCAACAAAAATTGTGATCTCTCCATGTAGGGTTGACCATGTCTACAAAAATTGTGATCTCTCCATGTAGGGTTGACCATGTCTACAAAAATTGGGATCTCTCCATGTAGGGTTGACCATGTCTACAAAAATTGGGATTTCTCCTTGTTGAGTTGAACAACTGCTACAAAAATTGGGATCTCTTCTTGTAGGGTTGACCAACATCTACAAAAATTGGGATCTCTCCTTTAGGGTAGATCAACATCTATAAAAATTGAATTTTTCTTTGTAGAGTTGACCAACATCTACAAAAATTGGGATCTTTCCCTGGGGTTAATTTCCTGGAGAACCCCAAAGAAACAATGGTTGATGAATCTTGCTGACCCTTGCTAGGGAAACAGGCTTGGAGATCAAAGGATCAAGCAAGTGACCTAACTGTTAAATCTTAACTATTTCCCTGTCAGTTTCGGGGAAAAACTGGAAGACTTTGGTGCCGATTCGAAGAGATGGGAAACGAGAGGGATCCCTCAAACCAATTTCAGAGGAATATGCTGATACCGAGGAGCAAAACTTCCGGAAAAAGTCCCTGCCCAAGTTGGTCTAATTTTGATATTTGGTTCCCTGCCTGTCTTTCTTTTGTGGATTGAGTTATTACAGACAGACCTCGACTTATGACCTCAGTGGAGCCCAAAATTTCTGTTGCTAAGCAAGGCAGTAGTTATCTGAGTCTTGCTCCATTTTATGATCTTTCTTACTGCAGTTGCTAAGTGAATCATTGCATTTGTTAAGTTAGTTGCATGGTTGTTAAGTGAATCTGGATTCCCCATTGACTTTGCTTGTCAGAAGGTCGCAAAAGAGGATCACGTGACCCCCCCAGGGACACTGCAACCATCATAAGTATGAACCAGTTGCCAAGCATCTGAATTTTGATCACATGATCATGGGGATGTTGGAAAGGTTGTGAAAAACAGTCGTAAGTCACTTTTTTTAGTGCTATTACACCTTCGAACGATCACTAAACAAACTGTTGTAAGTTGAGGACTGCCTCACCTTGAAGGGTGAGGAGAGGAAGGTCCCCTAAACTAGAACAAAATTCTCACAAACAATCTGAGGGAGTGATCAAAAAAGTCAAGACAGCCCTGATAATCTGTTTGAAGCCCTGTGTTTATTTGTTTTGTTGATCGTTTATTTAATTATTTATTGATTTAAATAAATAAAATGAAATTCATTTCCCACCTATCTCGTATCCAACAATTCTGGGCAGCTTATGATTTATTGTAATGATTTAATATTGGTTGGAGAGAAGAGAGGAGAAAGATATTTTAGATTTGTTTAACTAGAACACAGAATGCTACGGTTGGAAGAGACCTTAGAGGTCTTCTAGTTTTACCCCTTGATCAATTCAGTAGACCTCAAAGAAGGGATGTCCAACTTGGGCAACTTTAAGACATGTGGACTTCAACTCCCCTGGGAATTGAACTCCACAGGTCTTTAAAGGTGCCCAGGTTGGACACCCCTGCTCTATTCCATTCCAGACAAATTTTGGAACAGACATTATTGAAAGATGGAGGGTTATCCTTGGCAGGAGATGTTTTGTCAAGGTATTCTGCAGCCGGTGTCCAAATGGAGTCAGAGACACTGTCATGAACTTGTGGTTTTATATAAATAAATATATTTTACATCAATATATACAGCAAATTAAATAGTCAGGCAAGCAGGGGCATCCTGAGGTAAATCAACACCACAGGAGCATCCTGTGGTAAATCAACAGAGCAGGAGTACCCTGAGGTAAATAAACAAAGCAGGAGCATCCTAAGATAAATCAACAGAGCAAGAGCATCATGAGGTAAATCGACACCGTAGGAGCATCCTGAGGTAAATCACAGAGCAAACAGGGCACAGAGAAGAAAAACATGGGGAAAAAGGGAAACTCTCCCTCCACAGCCACAGCAACCAATCACAGTGCAGATTGCCTCACGCAGGAGCAGATTGCCTCTCCAAACAATCAACCAGAACTGTATGTTCAGGCTCACTGCACAACTTCACTGTTTTAGCTGCTAAATTTAGATATCTTAAGAAGTTTAAATGCAGATTGGCTAGTCATCAGTTAGGGAGGCAGTAATACTGGGTTCCTAACTGGGCAGGGGTTGGACTAGTTGATCTCCAAGATCCCTTCTCAACTTTCTGTTCTATGACTCTACGACACAAATCTGATTATGGTGCTCCTCCACTTACAACTGCAATTGGGCCTTGGATTTCAGTTGCTTAGAGATATGGTTTTTAAGTGACTCATCCCATGACAGGACCTGATTTTACGACCATTTCTACCATGATTGTTAACTGAATCATGCAGACATTAAGTGAATCACAGAGTCGTTAAGCAAATCCACCTTCCCCAATTGACTTTGTTGGTTGGAAATTGGCTGAGAAGGTTGCCAGTTACAATCAGGTGACTTCAAGATGCCACAACTGTCTTTATTCAGAGCCGGTTGCTAAGACCCCAAATGGTGATCATGTGATCATTGGGGTGGTGTGTAATGGTCATAACTCCAAGGATGGGCCATAAGTCAGTTTTCCTGAGTCTGTCGTAATTCTGAACTGTCTTTAAACGACTTTATTTCTCCTTGTTTACTTGCAGCCCTGTCTTGTAATCATTGGGATGGAAGACGCGACTTGTGCTTCTTCGGTGCATCGTGATACAATGTGTGTGTGCCAGAGGTCGTTCTCTTCTTCCGGGAGCATCAGATCATCAGATCTCATCCATATCGAATGCCTCGATTATTTATCTCCTGCCATCTCTCGTCATACCTCTCTGTTTGTGTTATTCATTTCAGTATTTTTCAAAGTCACGGAAGGACATTTGCAAGTTGCATTAAGTTTCCAACCTGAGAAACTTTAAGATGTGTAAACTTCAACTCCCAGAATTCCCTGGCTGGCTGGGGAATTCTGAGAATTGAAGCCCACACACATTGCCAAGGTTGGGAACCCCTGCATGAAGTCATCAACAAGCAGTCTAAAAAACATCATTTCAGTTGTGAATTGTAATGTAATGTAATACATTACAATTACATCATTGTAATGTTCAATGTAATAATGATTGAAACGCTTACTAAAAAATATCGTATGCTTACATTGTTGTCCTCAGACCCTTTGTTCTGAACGGACTTTGCTAGGGCTTTACTCAGCGGTAAATGCTACAGTGTAAGACAGAGAAAAGAGACAATATCTTCACTATAGCCACTGGGAGAGGGATTTAGGCATCCTGGTGGATTACCACTTAAATATGAGCCAGCTGTGTGGTGCAGCTGCCAAAAGAGCCAACACTATCCCAGGCTGCATTAACAGAGGGATAAAATCAAGATCACGTGAAGTGTTAATACCACGTTATAAAGGCTTGGTAAGGCCACACTCAGAATACTATACTCAGTTTTGATCACCACGATGTATAAAAGATGTTGAGACTCTAGAAAGAGTGCAGAGAAGAGCAACAAAGATGATTAGGGGACTGGAGAATAAATATATGAAGAACGGTTGCAGGAAATGGGCGTGGGTAGTCTAGAGAAGAGAAGGACCAAGGGAGACATGATAGCAGTGTATTTGAGGCGCTTCCACAGAGAGGAGGAAGGGGTCAAACTATTTTCCAAGACACCCGAAGGCCAAACAAGGAACAATAGATGGAAACTGATCCAGGAGAGATTCAACCTGGAAATAAGGAGAAATTTCCTGACAGTAAGAACAATCAACCAATGGAATAGAAGTTTATTTATTTGATTTGATTTGATTTGTCAATCGCTTACAAGGTAATAGGAACACGTATAAACATGAATAACAATACAGGAAATAGGTACAAATAAATGGGGACAATAGGACAGGGATGGTAGGCACGATTGTAAACTTGTTAAATTGTTGCCTTTGGAAGTTGTGGGAGCTTCATCACTGGAGGCTTTCAAGAAGAGACTGGATTGCCATCTGTCAGAAATGGTGTAGGGTCTCCTGCTTGGGCAGGGAGGGTTGGACTAGATGACCTACAAGGTCCCTTCCAAATCTGTTATTCTGTATTCTAATCGAGGAGTGAACCAACCTAGAACTCAGAAGGAATTTCCTGACAGTTAATCAGTGGAACGCTGATTAACGCGTCTGATCACGCGCCTCCAGAAATTGTGGTTGCTCCATCACTGGAGGGTTTTTAAAAAGAGATTGGATAACTGTTTGTCTGAAATGGTATAGAATCTCCAGCTCGAGCAGGGGGTTAGACTAAATGACTTCCAAGGTCCCTTCCAACCCGAGGCTTCTATGTTCTATGGAAATTCAGAGACATATTCATTTGATAGATGTCTCAGCTGCTTTCAGCCAAATTTTTCCCACCACTAGATGGGTGTAAAAGCTAAGGATTCTCTTAGCTAATGAAATTGAGGTATTTTCTAAGACAGGCTTAATTGGTGTTTTCCTCCTGCACAATGTGTCTTCTGCTCTGTTTATATCATGGAAAGGAAGCACATGCGCTACCCACATCTAAGACGGGCTTAATATTAGTAGTAAAGAGCAGGTTGGTGTATAGGCACATGGGTGTGCAAAAGCATTCTGGGGAAAACACCCAGCCAAAGATACAGAAGGATCTTTATAGACTTGAATGCTGGACGCTATCCAATGGTGGTATTCCACCGGTTTGGCCCGGTTCAATCGAACCGGTAGTAAAAAATGCTACCGTTCGGCCAAACCAGTAGTAACAAACCAGCTACTGGTTCAGCTGAATTGATATTTCTTTTTTCTCCCGATGATCAGCTGTTCTGATGATCAGCTGTGCTGGGATTCCCCTTGCTGTCTTACTGCTTTGGTCAAGAGGCTTCCCTGAGGCCCAGGAGGCCCACCCAGTCACATGACCCAGCCACGCCCACCTAGCCACACCCACAGAACCAACAGTAAAAATATTTGCATCCCACCCCTGGCGCTATCTAACAAAATGAAATTTAGTAGTGAAAAAAGGAAGGTTCTACATTTTTTGGAGGTTTTCAAGAAGAGACTGGACAACCATTTGTCTGAAACACCCCCCCCCAAAAAAAAATACAAATATCAGAAGGATGAATGGTTTTTGTTTTTTTTTTGCAAGCGTGCAATTCAGGGGATCCTGAAGTCATTGCTCCTGTGAGTCAGCCTCATTTCCATGGCTAATTGTCACCGGAAACATCTTCCTGGATGCCTCAGAAATTTGTGGTCCAACAAGTTTCTTTCTCCGCCTTTTGTGGCTCAAGTGAAGTAGAAAGAAAGCATCACATAGGTGTACTTATCCAGGGAAACTGCACCCAACTCTGCCAAGGAACGCCAGATTCCCACATTTTAAGGATTATTTCGAGGGGCGACCTGTAATCTTGCCTCAGAGAAATCCGGATTTTTATTTTTTATTTTTTGATGGAATCAATCCAGGTGTAGCAGAGGGAGGGAAATTATTCTGTTTTTTTCCGGATTCCCTTCTCAGCTGATGGAGACTCGTAAGGAAGGTAAGGATGGGCCTTCATCCTTTTCCTTTCTGGAATTTGTAATGAGGGTTTATTTTAATTCTGTTTTTTTTAACTTTCCTTTTTCCCCCCCTTTTCTTTCCTGGACTTTATTTGGGAGAGATTCAAAGAGGTTAGAGATGTGTTTACTTCTTAGTCTTGGTTTTTGTTTTAATTTTCGCTCTATAGTTGGAATACGGCTTGAATAATTCTCAACTTCTTGTACCTGATTCAAGGAGAACAGCTCAGCATTTTGCTTTTGTGGTGAGGGGTTCTCAGGTTGCCATGCTTAGAAAGAGAAATAGGACTAGAGATATATTGAAATAAGAGAAATAGAAATAAAAAGAAATAAGAGAAATAAATTGAAATAATAGTATATATATATATACAGAAATAATAGAGATAAAAAGAAGTAATAGAAATATATAGGAGTTAAAATAAATAGAAATAATAAAAATTATGAAAATAATAGAAATAGAAATGAAATATAGAAATAATACAAGTATATTGAAATAATAGAAAAAATAGAAATAAAGAAATATATTGAAATAATAAATTAGAAATAGAAATGAATAGAAATAGAAATATATAGAAATAATAGTAGAAATTTGGAGAAATAATAAAAATATATAGAAATAATAAAATGAGTGATATATAGAAATAATAAACAGAAATAATAGAAATATTTAGAAATAATAGAAGTTGGAATAAATAGAAATAATAAAAATATATAAAAATGAAATAGTAATCATAGAAATATATTGAAATAATAGAAATAGAAATAATAGAAGTAGAAATATACAGAAATAATAGAAATATATAGGTAGTCTTTGACTTACTACTGCAACTGAGCCCCAAATTTTTGTTGTTAAGCAAGACAGTTGTTAAGTGAGTTTTGCCTCATTTGATGACTTTTCTTGCCATCGTTGTTAAAGAAATGAGTGCAGTTGTTCATTTACTAACACCGTCGTTAAGTGACTCTGGCTTCCCCATCATTTTTGCTTGTCAGAAAGTCACACAGGGGGATCGCAAAAGGGACAATGCAACCGTCATAAGTACGTGCCAGTTGCCAAGAATCCCAATTTTGATCACGTGACTGCTGCCAAAGTTGTAAGTGTGAAAAGAACTTTCCTACTTCCCTTTTCCCCCCGTGCTATCCTACCTTTGAACGGTCCCCAAACGAACTGTTGTAAGTTGAGGACTACCTGTAGATGTGTGTGCATTTATGAGTGTTTGGAAAGAAAGGAAACAGACATTCGATTTCGGAAAGATATGACCTCAATTTCCTCAACCTGGAACTTTCCAGGGAATGTGACTCCAATCCCCATTCTCCCCACCCTTTGGTGCTCATGGTCGGGGAATTGGTGACTGGAAGGCTAAAAGGATCACCAGGTAAGCTGTGTCAGATTCCAAAAGTGAAGGCGGCGAACAATTTAAAAACGCGTGAGGAAATCTTTTGCGATCTGTGTGGGCGCCCGTGGATTGTGAGGTAAACCCAGCCAAGGGCATTACAGGTTGTGTCTTTTCATTTTTAATGGCGTTCTTTCCCCCCCCAAAAGTGCATTTGTCGCAAAGGGTGGGCTTCAAAAAATTTAGCAACCGATTGTCTACTTGGGGGGGGGGGCATGCCCATGGTGGGCGTGGTCTAGTCGGCCTCCTGCATCGCAATGGGGGAGGCAATTTCACCCTCCCTGGGCCTTGGAGGGCCATTTCCTTCCTTTTTTCCTCGAGCCTCCAGGAGGGCGAAAATGGCCTCCCCAGACTCCAGAGGCTCTCCGGAGGCCGGAAAAAGGCCCGTGTCAAGTCATAAAATATTTCTATGGTCTTTTTAGAGTTGCCAACAGAAAGAGAGGGGGGAGCAGTGCGGCAGCTTGGAAACTGAAAGTGCATTCCATAAATGTTTTCAAAGATAGTTTCTAGGTGATCGAAATTTCTGCTGCACAAAATTCTAACTGGAGAGCATGATTGATGATTCTTGGCTATGGAGGTGTCCCATTGGAGAATATGAATTACGATACACCCAGGGGGTGGGGAAAAACCAGGATCAAGGGTGACAATGCATGGTTTATCTCAGAGTCGCTGCCCAGTTGCTGGGTGGGCATGGCCTAATGGAACATCCTGTTTCCGGCTTCCAGTGGGCCTCCAGAGCCCATGGGAAGCTGTTTTCACTCTCCCAAGGGTCTGGAGGCCTCACACAGGCCTCTGGGAGGGCGAAAACAGCCTCCTCCGGGCTCTGGAGGCCCACCGGAAGTTGGAAACAGGCCCCGTGTCAACTCATAAAATATCTCTATGGTCTTTTTCGAGTTGCCAACAGAAAGGGAGGAGGGAGCAGTGTGGCAGCTTGGAAACCAAAAGTGAATTCCATAAATGTTTTTTTAAAGATAGTAACCAGGTGACTGAAGTTTCTGCTGCGCAAAATTCTAACTGGAGAGCATGATTGATGACTCTTAGCTGTGGATGTGTCCCATTGGAGAACATGAATTATGATATACCCAGGGGGTGGAGGGGAAACCAGGGTCAAAGGTGACAATGAATGAAGTGTCTCAAGAGTTGGCTACACCCAGGCAATGCCAGCATGTTTAGTCCCAATAAATCCTTTCGAAGTTTTGGAAGTTTGGCTAGAGACTTATGATTTAATTGGGGGTAACTGCCAGACCCCTGACAGCCGGTTTCCAGCCTTCCAGAAAGAAGAGTCCTGTTTTTCGGCCTCCATGAGCCTCTGTGTGGGCTCTGCACTTACCTGGGATACAAAATGGGCCATATGGAGACTCCCGGGAGGGGCGGGGGGAGTGCAAGTCCAGGCAGTCATTGCAACTACTAGTTTGGCAAACCAGATGTAAAATTAACATCCAGTTCGCCTGAACCGGTGTGAACTAATAGCAGCCTACCACTGGTTTGTTGGCCACAGACAGGAATCAAAGAGCCTTGTTGATTTTATAGTGGGGCCGACGATTTCGATAGGCTCATTTTCAGCTTATTTTTAAGCCGCCCTGTGGATGTCTGAGGGGAGATAAATCTGATTTTAAAGCTTAAAGTAATAAATACGGGATGTCCTCGCCTTACGGCCAGAACGGAGGCCAACATTTATGTCATTAAACAAGACATTTAAGTTGGCTTCCCTTTACCGCCTTTCGTGCCACGGTTGTTAAATGAATCACTGAAGTTGTTAAGGGAGTGACGTGGTTGTTCAGTGAATCTAGCTTTCTCGTTGACTTTGTCAGAAGGTTGCAAAAGGGGATCACACGACCCGGGGACCCTGCAACCATCATAAATGTGAGTCAAATTTTGACTCGTGTGACTGCAGGGAGGCTGCAACAGTTGTAAGTGTGAAAAACTAGGTCCTAAGTTACTTTTTTCTCAGTGCCGTTGTAACTTTGAATGGTCATTAAATGAATTGTTGTAAGTGGAGGACTACCTATCTTACACAGTAAATACCTGGTTTGATAAACCAAGGGGAAGGCAGGGGAGGAGAGCTGGCTCTCAAAAGTCTATTAAATCCACATTTAGTTCACCTGCAAACTGACCTCATTGTGGCAGAAACGTCATACGTTTGAATCATTTCACTGTGGCACAACACTACAGATAGATGTCCTTCCCGTCATTTATGTGATTCATCCAGACACTTTGAGATACCATGGACTTTATTCTTTAGGGGGCTATTCAGAGGATGGACAATCCTTCTTCTTCTCCTTCTCCTTCTCCTCCTCCTCCTTCTTCTTCTCCTTCTCCTTCTTCCTCTTCTTCTTCCTCTTCCTCCTCCTCCTCCTCTTCTTCCGCTTCTTCTTCTTCCTTCTCCTTCTCCTTCTTCCTCTTCTTCTTCCTCTTCTTCTTCCTTCTTCCTTCTCCTTCTTCTTCTTCTTTTTCCTCCTCCTCCTCCTCTTCCTCCTCCTCTTCTTCTTCTTCCTCCTCCTCTTCTTCCTCCTAGCATATTCCCACAGGTGCAAGATCTGCTTTTCAGATCATTGAACTGACCACTTTGCATGGTCAGCTGCATCCAGTAGTAGGTTTACAATTTTTTTTCCTACTGGTTCAGAGAGCGCGCTTCACTATCTGCTGCCAGTTCTCCGAACTACTCAAAAGTTCCACTACTGGTATCAGAACTGGTCTGAACCAGATGAATACCACCTCTGGCGGAATCTCTGAGGTGCAGGCCTGCGGCTTGTATATCTTTGTTGATGGTGTCTCGCCATCTCTGTTTTGGATACCTGTGAGGATGCTGGCCATTGGCTTCTAGTTGGTAGGCAGCAGGGGTGGGCTTCAAAAATTTTAGCAACCAGTTGTCTGCCTGATTGCTGGGTGGGCATGGCCATTGTCGGTGGGCCATGGTGGGTTTGGCCTAATTGCCTTCCTGCAGAGGAGGAGGAGTTTTCACCCTCCCCAGGCTCCTGAGGCTTTTCTTGAGCCTCCGGGAGGGCGAAAACGGCCTCCCTGGGCTCCAGAGGCCCTCTGGAGGCTGGAAACAGGCTTGTTTCCAGCCTTCTGGAGCCTCCAGGAGGCCCATATTTCACCCTCTCTGAGCCTCCTCGTGGGGTCTGTACTTACCTGGGATCCAAAATGGGCCGTGTGGGGACTCCTGGGAGGAGAGTGGTGGGGATTTTCCAGTTCATCGAACCAGCCATAAAATTAGCTACCAGTTCAATACCGGTTTGTCCAAACCGGGGAAAACCGATAGCAGCCCATCCTTGGTAGGCAGTCTTGGCAACAGTGGAAGGTGCTGTTCTCTGGACACGTTGGCCTTACCACCGGCGTCGGCTTTCTCTTGTCTTCTCCATAATTGGTGCCACACCGAAATGCTGCTGGATGGTGTCATTTGTGATGGGGTCAGGAAGGGAGATGCCCATTTCCAAGGGAGCCTTCTCATTTCCAATGTCAACTCATAAATCATTCCTATGCCTGTTCCTGAGGTGACATTAGAAGGAGGGGGGGAGGCCTGATGGAGCAATGTGGCAGATGAAGGCCAGAAGCACATTCCATGCTTATCTTTTCAAGATTGTAGCCTAGGTCAGCAGTCGCCAACCTTTTGGACCTCAGGGACCACCAAACTCATGATTTTAAATCCCACCGACCACTAATATGAATTTTGACTGACAGTGGCTTGCTGATGTTCTCCCAAGGTCTCTGCAGAAAGCAGCAGAGACCCTGGGTAAATTCCAAAAAAACTCTGCAGGAGAATTCCCCACCCCATTTTCCTCCCAATCGATCGTTCTTTATTTGGGATAGCAAGATACGGTCTCCAGCTCTGTTCTCAGGAGAGAGAGCAAGAGACAGAGACAGAGACTTTTGGCTTCATGCAAGGAGAACAGCAGAAGCAGCAGAAGTCTTTCTTTCTCTCCCCCAAACTCTGCCAGAAATGACTCTTTGTGAGACTTGTCATGCTGGCGAAGGCTCTTGGGGCAGGAAGCCTTGCAGGGTCCCAGACTCATTTCTGGCAGAGTTTGGGGGAGAGAAAGAAAGACTTTGGCTGTTTTCCTTGAGTTCAGCCAAAAGCAGAAGAAAAAAGGAGCGGAAAGAAGCAGCCCGATGGCCAGGCCAGGTGTGTGGGGTGAGTGGGGCAAGTTCCCCCCTTCCCCCCTCCCCCCCCTCACTATCACATGTTGTTTGCNCTTCCCCCCTCCCCCCCCTCACTATCACATGTTGTTTGCAATGCAAATGACGGAAGCCTTGTGTTCCCACGGGCCATGTGGGTGGCACAGCCTTGTGTTTCTGGATTAATTGCTTTGGGGTGGGGGGACATTTCTCTGTGGACCACCAAATTTTTCTCGCGGATCACCAGTGGTCCCCAGTCCTCTGGTTGGCAACTACTGGACTAGGCTACTGGATCTTCTGCCCTCGAAAATCCTTCATTGGAGAGTGTGATTGATGACACCCAGCCCATGAATGTGTTTCATTAGAGAATCTGATTTATGACACACCCAGGGGGGTAGGGAGAAAACAGGGACATAGATGACAGTAAGTTACCTGTCTCAGAGTTGTCTTTGTACAGGTTAGCACCAGACATGTTGCTTTTCATAAAACTTTTGAATTCTTTTGAAGCTCAGCTCGAGACTCCTGGTTTAATTAGGGCAATTGTTGGAGCCCTGACAGCCATGACATGGAGATAGCTTTCAGTCTCTCTTGTGGCTGCCCAGCATTCAGTGCCATACAGTGCAACAGGGCAGATGGTTGTCTTGTAAATCTTGGGAAGACGGGAATTAAAACCCATGGCCTGGTTTAGGCTTCCCTGCAAAGCCATCTATGGGTGGCTTATTAAGGATACCATCCCACCCAAAATCACAACGAAGCTGAACCTGGCTTGAACTTACTCACAATGACATAACTCTGGGAAATTTGCACCGAGAAAGAGAGAGTGAGATGGAAAGAGTATTAAAGAGAGCTACGCAAGTGATCTCAGGATCAAACTATGCATGTGGGAGGTAGGAGTGATCCTGGCAGGCATGTCCTTCTGGAAGGTGATTATTGTGAAGGTGTGGAAACAGAACCAAACAGAAAAAGAAAGGGGGAAGGGCCCTTGGAGGTCATTTAGTCCAACCCCATGCTCAAGCAGGATACTCTATATCATTCCAGACAAATGGCTGTCCAGTCTCTTCTTAGAAAACCTCCAGTGTTGGAGCACCCACAAGTTCTGGTGGCAAGTTGTTCCACTGGTTAATTGTCCCCACCGTTAGGAAATTTCTCCTTAATTCCAGGTTGCTTCTCTCCTTGATCAGATTCCATCCATGGTTTCTTGTCCTGCCCTCTGGTGCTTTGGAGAATAGCTTGACTCCTTCTTCTTTGGGGCAGCCCCTGAGATATTGGAATTAGACATACCCAATTCCTGCAACCATTCTTCATATGCTTTAGCATTAACAGAATAACAGTTGAAAGGGGCCTTGGAGGTCTTCTAGTCCAGCCCCCTGCTCAAGCAAGAGATCCTATACCATTTCTGACAAATGATTTTTCAATCTCTTCTTAAAAGCCTCCACTGATGAAGCACCCACAACTTCTGAAGGGGAAGCTGTTCCACTGATTAATTGTCCTCACTGTTAGGAAATTCTTCCTCAATTCCAAGTTGCTTCTCTCCTTGATTAGTTTCCATCCATTGCTTCTTGTCCTGCCTTCAGGTGCTTTGGAAAATGAAATCTGGAATGGTCACAACCTTTCTATCTTCTTTCCGTGCTCCAGAATAGTAGCAAAGACTTGTTTGAAGAAAGAATCAGAAGGAAAAAGTCAGTCAATCAATAAGAATAGAGTCCAAGCCCCTATTCTGAAGAAGAACCTCTGTCATTTCATCCAAGTGATTGTCCAGTCTCTTCTTAAAAACTTCCAGAGTTGGAGCATTCACAATTTCTGGTGGCAAGCAGTTCCACTGATTGATAGTTCTAAATATCAGGAAATTTCTCCTAAGTTCCAGGTTGCTTCTCTCCTGGATGAGTGTCCATCCACTCTTTCTTGTCCTGCCTTCAGAGGCTTTGGCGAATAGCTTGACTGCCTCTTCTTTGTGGCAACCCCTCAAATATTGGAAGACTGCTATCATGTCACCCCTAGTCCTTCTCTTCATTAATTTAGACATACCCAATTCCTGCAATCATCCTTTGTATGTTTTAGTCTTCAATCCTGTTAGATATTTGCATACTTGAAATACTGCAATTGGATTGGCCTGCCCGTCGACAGGAGATTTGAAGAACTGTCATTGGCCGAAAGCCGCAAGCAGCCGCTATAAAAAAGGCTGCCGCAGCTCAGCAGCAATTCAGTCCAGCAAGAGAAAAAAAAAGAGCTGAAGTCTAACTGGTCTCGAGTCGATCTTTTCCCACGCTTAACACTGATGACGAAGGTGGGATACTTAGACAAAGGAGACCAGTTGAGCACGTGGCAACAAGACCGAGCAAAGACGAGATGGCCGGCAGCAATTCGCCACCCGCACCGTTCAACCCAGCGGCGGAGGACTGGGACTCTTACATCGACAGATTCCTCATGTTCCTCGAGAGCAATGATCTACAAGGGGATATCCAAAAACCGAAAGAGAGCCATTTTCCTAACCCATTGTCGGCCCACAGTTTTCAAGATGGCCAAAGCAATTGGTAACCCCGGGATATGAAACAGATGGCATGGCCAGATTTGGACAAAATGCTGCGAGCCCATGATGCGCCAGCCGTCTTCAAGCCTCATCAAGAGGCACAAATTCTACAAAGCGAGACCAAAAGAAAGGTGAGAGCATAGGAGATTTCATTGCGGCTCTAAGAGACATTGGCGGAGCATGCGAATTTCTCAATATGGACGAGGCCATGAGGGACCGCGTGGTCCTCGGACTCAGAGATCTCACTCACAGAGCCAATTATTGACCAGACCAAAATCACAGTAACCAAGGCTATTGCAGAAGCTACTGCAGCGGAAATAGCACAGAAATCAACAGCTACCATGCGGCAGATGAATAAAGCAACACAAGAAGCCTTGAAAGACCCTAGCACAGCCCAAGAAAAAGAAACAGAGGGAACTCAAAAGCCACCACCATGACACACCATGAGGACATCGAATTCCTGTCTGAAACCGACGAGGAGGAAGAAGAAATCAATAGGCTCCAGTCGGAAAAAAGTAGACGAGACCCAAGGAGAAAGGAAGACTGAATTCCGCTGTTGCCGGGTGCGGTGGGGACCACCCATGTTCCGAGTGCCGCTTCCTTGACGCTGTGTGCAGGCATTGTGAAATGCGGGGACAACATAGTTAGAGTCTCCAGAACAGAAATAGCTACAGCGCTAGACGAAGAGAAGCACCCCCCCCAGAACGAGAGAAAAGACAGACAGGGAGCCGGTTGGAGCTGAGAAAACAGAAATAAGCAGCTCAGTGAAACCAGCAGAAAGGAAGAAGCAACACCAGACAATAATCATTGGACATTCAAGCCGCAATCAACACAAGGAAGGTGCAGGTACAAATCAAAATAGAAGGCCGGCCATGCGAGATGTAGGTGGATTCTGGGTCGTACCTATCCATGATATCGTGGAACACCCTCAAGAGCCTGATACCAGATATAGAAAGGAAGGAATTAGAGAAAAAACTCAACCCTTAAAGACTACCAAGGGAACAGAATTCCTGTAGTTGGACTCTGACATTTCCAAGTCAAATTCAAAAAATACAGGACAATCCTTTCCACTGACAACAGTAAACCAGGATTGCCCAAGCCTACTGGGGCTCGAATGGTTCGCACCCCTAGAATCAGAATGACCGGGGTAAACAGCGTCACTGAGACAGACTGGGAAGAACCTGATGGGAGAATTCCAGGATTCTTCGATGAAAAACTGGGCAAGTACCGAGGTCCCCAATCTCATTTAATTTAAATCTTAGCATAGCCCAATCAGGCTAAAGGCAAGGCGAGTTCCGTTCGCGCTAAAACCCAAAATCGATGAGCAACTAGATAAACTCGTCGCACAAAAGGGATATGGAATCAATTGACCACGCAAGGTGGGAAACCCCAATTGTGACCCCGATTTAAACCAGATGCGTCTGTGTGCATCTGCGGTGACTATAAGGCCACCCTCAACCATGCACTACAAACAAAGCGCATACCCCATCCCAGTAGTCCAACGTCTATTACATTCGTTGGCGAGGAAAAGTCTTTCGCAAGCTCGACCTTGCACAAGCTTACCAATAATTGCCAGTTGACCCAGAAAAGAAACAGCGAAGCACAAACAATCTGACTCACAGGGGGCATTCAAATGCAAAAGACTGCAATTTGGAGTCAGAGTGGCCCCAGGGGTATTCCAAAGTCTAATGGAGTGCCTATTACAGGGAATCAAGGGGGTGGTATCATATTTTGACTACGTATTGGTATCAGCCAGTGACAAAAAGCAATTGGAAGGCTGCCTGAGGAAAATCTTACAAAGATTTAAAGAGGCGGGACTTAAAGTGAAAAGAGAGAAGTGCCAACTAGCGACCGACAAAGTTAATTTCCTGGATACCTCATAGATAAAGAAGGGATCCAGCCCACAGAAAAGAAAATCAGAGCAATCAAAGAAGCTCCCAGACCCGGAAATAATAATAGAGTTACAAGCCTTTTTGGGACTTATTAACTTTTACAATGTTCTTTTGCCACAAAAGGCAACGACAGAGGAACCAATACACAGGCTGCTGGATAAGAAAGCTACCTGGACCTGGGGGCGTCGAGAAGAAACCGCATTCCAGGGAATCAAGGACTTACTGACATCAGATTCTGTACTAATTCAATACAGTGAAACCTTGCCACTAACCTTAACCTGTAATGCATCACCGTTCGGCCTCGGGGCAATACTCAGCCACACATTACCCAATGGAAGGGAAGCAACGATCACTTTCTACTCAAAAACCCTATCTAAAGTGGGAGAGAAATTACAGCCAACTGGACAGGGAAACGCTTGCCGCAATAGCAGGAGTCAAGTGTTTCCACAAATTATATTTATGGCCAGAACTTTTTCTCTAATCACAGATCACAAACCCCTGCTAGAAATACTCGCAGGGAACAAAGCCACACCAAACATACTGTCACCGCGAATGACGAGATGATCTGAATTCCTCGCTGCATACAACTACAATTTAATCACTGGGCCAGGTAGAACATTACACATGCTGATGCCTTGAGCTGTTTTCCTCTTACCTGAATTTAGAAGATGATCCTGCACCAACCACGTCAACCCTGCCAAAATCAAGACGCTGGCAAACCTGCCATAACAGCAGCAGACATTGCGAAGGAAACTGCGAAAGACAGAGACCTGTATGCGAATTTTAAATTGGGTAGGTAAAGGGTGGCCAGACACTGAAGTGGTAACGAGACTGTTAAACCATTTCGGAATCGACAAACAGAACTCTCGATGTTTAAAAGGGTGCATTCTATGGGGGGACAGGGTTATCATACCGACATACTGAGGGAACAAATACTTAATTTATTACATGAAGGACACCCAGGCATTGTAAGGATGAAGTCTTTGGCAGGAGTTACGTATGTGGCCAGGGATGCATAAGGACATTAAGGAGATGGGTGGAAACGTGCAAAAACAATGCCAAGAATCTGAGACCTGCATCCCCTTCTGCACCGATACTAGACTGGGAAACGCCTAGAGGACCATTGATCGAGAATACACATTGATTTGCAGGGCCAATGAAAGGTCATACATTCTTTTGATAGTGGTAGACTCATTTTGATAGTGGCTTACTCAAATTGGCTGGAGGTAAGCGTCATGCACTCAACCACAACAGAAGCCGTAGTCAGAGACAGCTAAGGAAACTTTTTGCAACACATGCTTACCGGATCTACTTGTATCCGACAACGGGCCACAATTCACGGCACTAACATTTGAGAGGTTCCTTGGCCGAACAAGGAATAAGGCACGCCTTGACAGTACCGGGCTGGCTGGCTACAATATGGGACGGGCATAACGCATGGTCCATTATGCTTTGGAAACACTCCACAAAACTAGAAACTGGAGACATCCAGGAAAAAATCTATAACACTACTAACCATACAACAATCACACCAAGCTCCACAACTAATAAAAGCCAAGCAGAAACTATTAATGGGCAGAAAATTAAGGTCTCATCAAGACAGGCTACACCCCACATACAGCCCTGAAAAGCCACAGACTCCATCCAGTAAAGTACCGTATATTTGGGATAGGGGACCTGGTATACGCAAAAAAACCTCATGGGGGACCCACTATGGATACCAGCTAAAATAACCCAGGTAACAGGACCCGGTCATACAGAGTGTAGACAGAGGACGGAGAAGCTGGAGGAGACGCATAGACCAGCTTAGATCAAGAACACTATAAGAAACACAAACAACCAAAGGACGAAGGAGAAGAAAATGCACACACACACCATGAACCACCTTCAAACATAAAATCAAAAGAATAACCAAACCAGAGAAGCGGAAGAGCCCTCAAAACAACACTTAAACAGATCCCTTTAAACTAGTAACATCAATCAAATGCAAGTTGCAGCATATTTCATGACCCAATGACGTAACATCCAAGAGGTGGGATTCAGCCTGTTCGGCTAGGTTCAGGAGAAACTGGGATGTTAAAACTTTACATTCTGGTTCTCCAAAACTGGTAGTTCGAAACTCATTCAGCTGGCCCTGCCCAACCCTCTGTCCCAGGAGTTCCAACGCAGACCCCATTTGGATGGCAAGGTAAGTGCACGGTCCATGCCGAGGCTCTGCGGAAGGGCAAAAAATGCGGCCTTATGGAAAGTATCAGAAGTCCCAGAAATGGGGCCTGTTTCCTGCTTCCAGAGGGCCTCTGGAAAGCCTGGGGAGGCCATTTTCACCTTCCCACAAGCCTGAAGGGAAGCCTCTGTACTCTGGGGAGGCAAAAAACTGTCCTCCCGGAAGTTCCAGAACAGCCCTGCCAAAACTCTCAACGGTTCTGCCGTGAGTCTCACGATTTTTTTTGTCATTTCTCACGCGTCTCACAACAAGGCTCCCTCAAATCTCACACGAATTTTAAAAACGCTTTTTTTTTTTTTTTTCAAATTTGGGCGTCGGCTCATACCGCATAAAATCCAATATCTTCAACACCAAACGACATGGAACGCCACTTCTCAGATCACGTTAATATCGATATTGCCATACAAGTCATATATAAACATAACAGCACATGTCTTTTTACTCGGGTGCCTCCATTTTGCTTTTTCTACCACCGGATATAACACGCTCTGATCGGTTAGTTATCCACCGTGAACCGCTGTTAGTGTTTGCGATCGCTTCACATGCAACTTTGTGTCCAGTTTTCTCTGCATTTAGTAAAAGTTCCACGCTAGTAAAAATTCATGAAAAATATACCCATGTCTAATTGTTAAAAAGAAAAAAGAATGGCACCTTAGATGGCAACCTTGTCTAACATTTTGGCCATTAAAGTTGGCTTATCCAGAAGAATTGACACCATTGCTATAAGTTTTCATCCTAGTGATGACCTATTAAATCAATCAAAGAAAAGCTGCATTCTTCTTAAAACAGCCGAACAACAAATAAACATTAAATAAACTGTTAATGATCTTTCCTCAAATGGAAAAGGGCGTTTGTTTAATCTTGATCGGGAAAAAAAAATAGAATCTCACTATTTCTTTATAAAGAAATCTCCAGATTTTTTTTCATAGGTCTCCAGATTTTCCTTTATCAGGGGTTGGCAGGTCTGTCCAGAAGTCCAGAAACAGGCCTGTTTTGGCTTCCAGAGGGCCTCCAGAGCCTGGAGGAAACAGTTTTTGCCCTTCCAAAGGCCTGAGGGAAGCCTCCGGATTGGGGAAGGCAAAAAACAGCCCTTCTGCAAGTTCCAGAAGTCCAGAAACAGCCTGTTTCCAGTTTCCAGAGGGTCTCCAGAGCCTGGGGGAAACAGTTTTTGCCCTTCCAGAGGCCTGAGGGAAGCCTCCAGACTCTGGGGAAGGTGAAAAACGGCCCTCCCGTAACTTCCAGTAGGCCACACCCACCATGGCCAGGCCCACCCAGCAACAGGGCAGAGAACCGGCTGTTGGGAGTTTTGAATCCCACCCCTGGTAACATCATCAGGACTAGTAAGCCATTGCTAACCCTGATGATGTTCCCTAGTTTGGGTCACGAAACGTCTGCAAGAAAATAACCAGGCTCAGGGGGCACCAAGGAATATCTCAGATATTCAGATGATGGGATGTGTCTCTGCTTGCAAAGATCCTGTATCCCTCTAGGAAGGGAAAGTTGGACTCAGAAAAAGAATACATCTGCACCTTCTTGTGTGTATTGGTAGTCCTTGATTTCCGACCATAGTTGGGGCCAGACTTTTCATTGCTAAGCAGAATGGTTGCGAAGTGGAGAGGAAGAGCATTGGTGCTTTTGAGCTTTGGTGTTGGAGGGTTAGAAGATTCTGGGAAGACCCTGGGCAACCAAGAAAAGAAACCAATGGGTCATGAAATAAATCAACCCATTTGCCCTCATTTCCTCTCCTCTTCCTTTCCTCCCTCCCCCTTTCTTTTCCTTCCCTTCCCTTCCTCTTTCCTTTCCTCCCTCCCTCCCTCTTTCCTTCCCTTCCTCTTTCCTTTCCTCCCTGCCTCTTTCCTTTCCTTCCTCTTTCCTTTTTCTCTCTCCCTCTTTCCTTTCCTTCCTTCCCTCCTTCCTTCCCTTTCTCTCCTTTCCCTTTCCTTTCCTTTCCCTGTCTCTTTCCTTCCTTTCCCTTTCCCTTCCTCGCTCTTTCCTTTCCTTTCTTCTCCTCTCATCTCCTCTCCTCTACTTTCTTTCACCTTTCCTTCCACCCACCTGAATTACCCTGCTGACTGTGTAATTCTGGGATTCAAAGCCCTTTCTTAAAGCAGTTGAAGTTGCAAAAAAATCTTATTTTATTTGGCATCCCTACCTGTTCTTATTAAAACAGTCTTGTTTATTTGGGATAATCTTCTTAATTTGTTTGTTTTTAAAATAGGATTAATTATGTTCTTAGACATAATTGTTGCTAACCTGGATGGTACGTATACATTAGACAGGATGAGATATAAATGTTTATAAAGTAAAGTTAAAACCATCCAGTCATGCCTCGCTCTTATTAACGACACATTCTTTCTGCCTTGCTGGTGAGGTGGTGTGAATTGAGATCAGATTGCTGTGAAATACACAAATGGCATGAAATTTCATTTAATTTCTCTGGGACTGAATTTAATTTAATTTCTCTGAGACTGAACAACCATTTGTCTGAATTAGGACAAATGGCTGTTTGGTTGTCTGAGCAGGATGTTGGACTACAAGACCTCCAAGGACCCTTCCAACTATTATTCTATGTTCTGGATTAGCCAAATTCCTGTTTCCAGCTGGGGATGCAATTTGTGTTAAATGAGTAATTTTCTTAGTGGATCTGTATACACCCACCCTTAAGAACCCTGGAAGGGGAAACTGAGGATATCTTTTTGGAAAAATGAGGTGATTGAAATGACTTGGGAGGTAATTGAATTTTTATGGGAAGTGCAACCTGAAATTTGCATTTTTTTTGTAAAAATATTTTATTAAATAAATTTATATAAATACAGTAAAATCAAAACATTCCATTTGTTGCAACATAAGCAAATTCAATGTTCACTCTAATTGACAGCTTTCTCATTGTATTAAATTCACTTATTTAGATATAATACAGAATTTCATTCTAATTATTTATCACAAATAAATTTACATATAATATTACCAATTTCTATCGTATCCTTTTATTTGACTTTTTATTCCTTTCTTGTCTATCTTCCAGCCAACTACACCATAAGTTCCAAATCTCATAGTATTCTGACTCCTCTTGGTTTCTGAGTTCCATTGATAACCTGTCTATTTCTGCACATTCCAAGATTTTCTTTATGATCATGAATTCAGGGGTTTTTGCATTCACAGTTTTGAGCAAAGGCAAACCTTGGTGCTGTTAATATATGAAGTATTATGTATAATAATTTTACTAATTTTCTGTTTTAGGATTTCTCATAACAATATCTCTGGTTTCAACTAAATTTTAACTTTTGTGATTTCTACCAACCGATTTTTAATTTTCCTCCAATATTTGTTTGCTTTTGGGCAGGTCCACCACATGATAGTAGCTTCCCTGCTCATAGCTTTGCAAATTTTAATTCATCCATAAAGGAGAGTATTTGTGGCTCAAGGTAGAAATTAGGGGCTATGAAATTTTTGTTTCATAGTTAATAAAATAAATAGGTAAATAAATAAAGGTGATTCTTGTCCCTTTGAATTGCATGTGTCTTCTGGCTTTTATTCATTCCTCTGCTTTAGTGCTCCGAAAAGGTATTTATTTTAATGCAATTATATTAGTTCAATTTTAATACAAAGTGCTCCGGGCCATTTAAGGAAGGGCAGAAGATGGACATAAAATGAAATAAGTGATGACAGGCACAAAAAAACCCACCAGCGTTTCCATAACCTGTTGAGTTTTATTTATTTTGATTTATATCACATTATCTGGGTGTCTGGCGACAGAGAGATATCAAAAGAATCAAGATGGCATCTGGGTTGGTGCAACCAAAGCTTTGATTACATCACTGTGGAGGCCATCTTGAATTTTTCAACCATGCACTGCAGATACCTCTGGATCATGCAATTACATGAGTGAAATTAAGCATGATGTTTTAAATAGAGCCAGTTTGGTGCAATGGTTAAAGTGTCGGCCTGGAAACCAGGAGAGGGTGAGTTCTAGTCCTGCTTTAGGCAGGGAAGCTGGCTCGGTGACTTTGGGCCAATCAGCAGGAGACAATTAGTTCTAGTCCCACCTTAGCCATGAAAGCCAGCTGGATGATTTGGGCCAATCACCAGGAAATGGTGAATTATAGCCCTACCTTAGGCACAAAGCCAACTGGGTGGCTTTGGGCCAATCATCAGGAGACTGGGAGTTGTAGTCTAGTTCAGTTATTCTGAGCCAATCAGCAGGAGACAATGAGTTCTAGTCCCACCTTAGGCAGGAAACATGCCTGGGTGGCTTTGGGCTGATCACCAGGAGACTGGGAGTTCTAGTCCAACTGGGTGACTTAGAGCCAATCAGCAGGAGATAGTGAGTTCTAGTCCTACCTAGTCCTGCCTTAGGCATGAAAGCCAGCTGGATGACTTTGGGCCCATCACCAGGAGACTGGGAGTTCTAGTCCCACCTTAGGCATGAAAACCAGGTGAGTGATTTATTTGGGACCTGTCAATCTCACCCAGCCCAGCCCACTTCAGAGGGTTGTTATTCTGGGGAAAATAGATGGACTTCTATTAGGGATGTTCGCCCCCTTGAATGATCTGTAAAGGAATAAAGGTCAGATTTAAGAAAGATCTAATCAATTCAATGCAACCCAATCCAATTCAATTGAATTCATGAGTGGAAGACCTGAAGACAATGGTAACTAGCTGAGTTTGTTTTCACCTAGAATTATGATCAAAGACATCAAGGAGATGGTCCCTCTTATGGGGACCAAGAAGCCAAATCCTCAGGAGACTCCGCCGGCAGCTGGCCACGACAAGAGGGCAGCAGAAGGTGCCCCCACCAAGAAGAGGTAAGTGGCCCATTTCTTGGCACAGGTTGGCAGATGTCAACACCTCAGAGCAGGGATCCCCAAACTGCCAACTTTAAGACTTGTGGATTTCAACTCCCAGAATTCTCCAGCCATCTATAAAGTACCCAAGAATTAAAGTTGCCAAATTTGGAGATCTCTGCCTCAGAGGGAGACTGAGGACTCCGCAAACCATCTTGATGAAAGGATACGGCTGGATTACCACCACTGATCCATTTATATAACTTGCATAATGGCAGGAGTTTGAGATCATGGGAGCATCAAAATTATTTAATTGACTCAGATAGCTTACACCAAGGGTCTTCAAACTTGGCAAGTTTAAGACTTGTGGACTTCAACTCCCAGAATTCCTTAGTTAACATGACTGGAAGAGGAATTCTGGGAGTTGAAGTCCACAAGTCTTAAAGCTGTCAAGTTTGAAGACCCCTGGCATAGAGTATCAAGACAAAAAAATTCAGGATTCTGCTAGACATTTTTTAATAAATCAGTTTTATTCCAATTCCCAGAATCCTGAGTTTTCAATCTCTTCAATTCCATATATTTTATTTTTATTTGTTTTATTTTGTCAAGTGATTATAAGATAACAGGTATAAGTATAAGCATGGTTATGAATATATGAAATGGATACATAAAGGAAAAAAAACCAATAGGGCAGGGATGGTAGGCACGTTGGTGCGCTCATGCACGCCTCCTACAGACCTTAGGAAAGGAGTGTGGTCATGGTAGACAGTCTAAGGTTAAAGTTTTTGGTGTTTGGGGAAGAAACCACAGAGTCTGGTAGAGTATTCCAGACATTGACCATTTTGTTGCTGAAGTCATATTTCCTGCAATCAAGTTTGGTGCGGTTTACTTTGAGTTTGTATCTATTGGGTGCTCTTGTATTGTTGTGGTTGAAGCTGAAGTATTCATTGACAGGTAGGACATTGCAATGTATGATTTTATATACTATTACTATACTTAGATTGCGTGCGTAAGCAGCGTAGTACTGCATTTCTAGTCTAGAATTTTGAGTCTGGTGGCCTAAAAGGTATTCTGCAACGAGTAGAGGAGTGAGAAACTCTTCGTGTGAAAATAATTTCTTGGAACTTTCTCAACTATATTAATATCAGATATGTTAATGCCAAGGTTTCCAGACTTATGAACTGTATTCAAGGTATTGGTCTTAGCAAAATGTTTGTATGCTCAAGTTAAGCAGTTGATATTACCAAGAGAAAAAAGCTACGTAAGATTAGGTTACAACTTCTTAATGCCTTTGGCTATTTAGTTACAGTGGGCTCTAACACTTCGGTCAGTTAGAGCATGAGTACCTCCAAGGTGCCTTGACAGAGTTTGGATCATCAAACAAGGGTCTTGACTATTCAGCTTTGTATTTCATTTTCTGATTTTTCTCTTTTCCAATATGTAAGACAGGAGCATTTATTTTGTTTGAAATTTGCAAGTTTGCCATTTGTCGTTGACCATTCTGATTACATAGTCGAGGTCTTTGTTGAAGGTAAGCAGGAATTGTCTGTGATTGTTGAATAGCTTTACATCATCAGCAAGAGAACGCAGTTTGGCTCTTTCATATGATCACAGAGGTCATTTAAGTAGAGTATGGAAGGAGTCCTAAAAACAGTTGCCTTGGCGCGAAACACCACTAATTGACAGCGTTCAAGAATTTAATAGGCATGCTCCCAGATTTTGACCAATTTGTTGTGCTGTTTGATAAGGGCAATGCTTTCTATCAGTTATGCAGCGTTCCAGAGATACCATAAAGATTTTACTTTTAAGGAGTAGTTTTGTCATTGTACCACAGCGAATCAAAGGCTTTACAGAGAGTCTATGTAGCATTTGGTCTGTCTATTGCTTTGTCCTTGATCGCAGTTGTTGTAATCCATATGTTTTTTGCCAGTGTAAGATGTTGCAGATGTACAGCGATAGTTTTTTCCTGCAAACGCCAAATTGTTTATTGTGAGAGTAGGGTTGTTGTCTCTAAATTTGGAGGGATAATGGGAATTGGTTAAGTAATTGATGCCATGAACTTTGCAGGTGGAACGCAGCATAAGAGATTGTTGTAATATTTCAAACTTCGGCTGGGGTCTCCCTTTTTGAAAAAGATGGAGATGACCGCTTGGCTTGTGCATATAGCCGTTAGGCAGCGGAGCTGGTCCTGAAAGATTTTTCAAAATATTATGGCTGGCAGAGAGTTCGGCTATGGCATGGATAGCTTTTTAAAGAAGTAGGCACATTATTCATCCGGGTCAATAGATAGAAGATTGGTTTGATTGCTAGGTGCTTTTTCAATATCGTCTTCTGTAAAATCGGAATAATGTATTAGATCATTGTAAGTTTTCTGTTTTGGTTCGGGCTTAAGGAAAGAATACTGGCGCCTGATCCATTGCCCTGTTTACAAATAATGACCAAAAGAATATATTTGAAGAGGTTGGCTTTTCATGGTGTTCATTGTTGCAGGTCTTTACTAAATTAGGTCCTTTCCAGGGTGGAATTGGACTGAGTATTTATTTATTTAAAATTAGTTTGTTGTTTATAAAATTTTGGGAAAAAAGCGCAAGTGCGAATTGGTGCGTGGAACGGTTTTTCTTCTTGTTTAAATGTTGGATAATTGGTGCATTCAGTTTTTATTTGCGTCGCATAAATTTTTATAAATTGACTTTTGAAGGGCAACATGACCATATTTGTTTGCCAAAGTGATTTCTTTTTGGATTGAAGCTTCCTTATTGTTATGGGTAATTTGTTTTTTCTGGTTTTGGGAGTAAATAGTGACTTATGACTATTTTTCACACTTATGATCGTTGCAGCCTTCCCCAGGGTCACGTGATCAAAATTCAGCCACTTGGCCACTGATTCATATTTATGACGGCTGCAGCATCCTGGGGTCACATGAACCCCTTTTGCAACCTTCTGACCAGCAAAATTCATGGGGAAGGGAGATTCACTTACTGATGGCTTGACTAACTGATCAACTGCAGTGATTTGCTTAATGACAGTGGCCAGAAAGATCGTAAAACGGGGCAAAACTCGCCTAACCAATGACTCACTTCACTACATACATTTTGAGCTCCATTGTGGTCATAAGGACCACCTGTACAGTTATGTAGAATCTATTGGTACTTTCTTCCCAAAACCCTTATTTCTCTTTCTGATTTTTTAAAAAAATCAGTTTTTAAT
Source organism: Laticauda laticaudata (assembly GCA_004320025.1). NCBI lineage: Eukaryota > Metazoa > Chordata > Lepidosauria > Squamata > Elapidae > Laticauda > Laticauda laticaudata. Next base: position 34,427 of record BHFT01016165.1, read on the forward strand.
ATCTTTTAATTAGCCTCCCGCCCGATGAAGCCAGATGTATTTGCCAGGGAGACAGATTCCAGCGTTGGCACAAGACTCCATTCGCCAGGGGCATCTTACCAACCTGGGTGTGCCATCCAACATTCCTTCACTAAGCAGCACCAATTTGCTTAAATTGCAAAAAACACTGCAAAGGTTAATTGCTCTGGCCGCTTCGAGGTCTCTTCTGGAATTCCAAGATGGGACGTGGTTTTATTTTTATTTTTTAGAGCAGGGATCTCCGACCTTGGCTACTTTAAGGCTTGTGAATGCCAACTCCCAGAATTCCCCATCCAGCATGCTTTAAGATAGGTGGACTTCCACTCCCAGAATTTCTCAACCAGCATGTTTTTAAGAGGGCTGGACTTCTACTCCTAGAATCCCCAAGACAGCATGCTTTAAGATGGGAGGACTCCAACTCCCGGCATTCCCCAGCCGCTATGCTTTAAGAGGGGTGGACTTCAATTCCCAGAATTCCCCAGTCAGCATGCTTTAAGAGGGGTGGACTTTGACACCCAGCATTCCCCAGCCAGCATGCTTTAAGATTGGTGGACTTTAACATGGCTGGCTGGAGAATTCTGGGAGTTGAAGTCTACAGGTCTTAAAGTGGCTACGACTGTTTTAGAGAAACATTTATCCTGGATCACTCAACTTAATCCGTCATAATTACAAGTATGTAAGTCCATTTTTCATCAGGGGGAGAAACCTGGGTGTGTGTTGTCAGAAGGTGATGAGGCAGTGAATTGTCATGCCAGAGAGCGTCTTCTTGCCTGTCATTCCTCATGTGCCTAGTCCACATTGAGTCTGTTCAGAAGCCAATCTGAGTAAACAGTGCGGAAGGCTGCTTTCTCTGGCTGTAGAGAAAAGGAATGTTTTTCTAGCAAGAGGAGAATTCTTGGAGTGGAAATCCACCCAGCTTAAAATTCCTGACCAATGGAGAGAGATTCATATCCTCTCAAGGTGATTGAAAAATTCTGGGATTTGAGTTCCACCCTTCTTAAAACATGCCTGGTTGGAGAATTCTGGGAGTTGAAGTCCACCCCTCTTAAAGCAGACTGGCTGGGGGATTCTGGGAGTTGAAGTCCACCTATCTTAAAGCAGGCTGGCTGGGGGATTCTGGGAGTTGAAGTCCACCCCCCTTAAAGCATGCTGTCTGGGAGATTCTGGGAGTGGAAATCCACTTCTCCTAATGTATGCTGGCCAGGAATTCTGGGAGTGGAAGTCTACTCATCTTAAAGCATACCAGCTGGGGAATTCTTGGAGTAGAAGTCCACCCCTCTTAAAATACCCGAGACACCAGAAATACTTGAGTAGAAAGCTAAAGAGATGATCATGCATAAGGAATGCAATAGTCAGCAAAACATGTTTTAAGTTTGGGAAAGGAAGAAGGCATCAGCAGGAAACTTTTTTTCATTTACCATCCTGGATTTCCTGGTGGTGCACTATCCATGAAGCAGTAAGTAGCCCAACCCTGATGAGCTTTTGAAGGTCAACCAAGTTCAACCAGCTACTGCCAGGGAATGCAACAAATTGGATAGCAACCTCTAATTTTCTGTTCCTCCTACTAGACTCCACCCCCTCTTCAACTACGCCACGAACTGGATATACATGAATATTACTGGCTTATGTAATTTATTTAGTTACTCCTTACACCAGAGGTCTCCAAACTTGGCAACTTTAAGACTTGTGGACTTCAACACTCAGAATTCCCCAGCCAGCCTGCTTTAAAATGGGGGGACTTCCACCCCCAGAATCCCCCAGTCAGCCATGCTTTAAGAGGGGAGGACTTCCTCTCCCAGAATCCCCCAGCCAGCCTGCTTTAACAGGGTGGACTTCAACTCCCAGAATTCCCCAGCCAGCCATGCTTTAAGAGGGGTGGACTTCCACTCCCAGAATTCCCCAGCCAGCCATGCTTTAAGAGGGGAGGACTTCCACTCCCAGAATTTCCCAGCTATGCCGGCTGGAGAATTCTTGAGTGGAAGTCCACAAGTCTTAACGTTGCCAAGTTTGGAGGCCCCTGCATTACACTGTTCGAGAGTGTCTAGTCAAAGTATGAGACATTTTGCAGCACAACACTGCACAACAATGGACTATGGAACAGCATCCCTTGACTTATGACCACCACTGGGTCCTGTTGCTAAATGATGAGGTCATTAAGAGAGTCCTGCCCAAGTTTATGATCATTTTTTTTTGCTGCAGTCTTTAAACAAATCACTGTCATTAAGGAAATCCAGTTTGCTCCATGAACTTTGCTCATTCAATGCCGGCTAGGAAAGTTGTAAGCAGTGTTCAGATGACGCAGGTCAGTGTGGTTGTTAAATTAAGTAACATGGTCGTTAAGCAAATCTGGCTTCCCCTGTTGATTTGTCAGAAGGTTGCAAAAGGGAGATCACTTGACGCTGGGACACTGCAACTATTATAAATGTGAGACAGTTGTCAGGCGTTGTCCAAATGTCAGTCACATGACCCTGTCAAGGTCATAAGTGTGAAAAATGGTCATAAATCCCTTTTTTTCCTTGCCAAGTGTAACTTCAGTCTCTAAGCAAACTGTTATAAATTGAGGACTGTATATTATATAATATATATTACATATATTATATAACATATTATATAATATTATATATATTATATAACATACATACTGTATGTACATGATGTTAGTTAGCAATTAGGGGCTCGAATCAATATGTTTACCATTCCCTCCTGCCCTCTTTACTACAAGTACCACCTAGTGAGGTAGGATTAGGTTTAAAAAGGGCGATTGCCCCAAGGTGACCCAACAGGATTGATCTTGGTTTGTGTAATTACCATGATCGCCTGACTCCCATTGTTCTAGTAACTAGTTTATCATGATCCTTGCATCAGGAACTGTCAAATAATCTCTCTCTGCCTCATCATTTGGGCTCAGATTAACAGATTAGTTGGAAGGGACCTTGTAGGTCATCCTACCAACCCACACCCCCTGCCCAAGCAGGAGACTCTCCTCTCGGAGGAGTTCAGACATGGAACAGAAGTTCCTTCGGAAGTTGTGGGAGCTTTATCACTGGAGGCTTTCAAGAAGAGACTGGACTGTCATCGGTCAGAAATGGTGTAGTAGGTCTCCTGATTGATTGGGGGTTGGACTAGATGACCTACAAGATCCCTTCCGACTCTATTCTAAAGTATACAAGCTGTGTTTGCACCCCTCGCTCAAGGAAAGAGCAAATGGCTGCTAACCTTGGCTTGATTTAACCTTGGTCAGTTTTTGTGGCTTCGTTGGAAATGTGAACCTCAGCCTCTTTGGGGAATGTATGGATTCAATGCATTGGATACAACCATAACATGGATTAATTCAAAACCAGCATGATGTGAGAATAAGGCCTCTGTAAGTGCATTCACATGTAACACAGAGACTAAACTAAACATTGGTAGATCTGACAGCACAGAATTGCCTAACCAGGTTAAAAAAATCAACAGAAGTCAAGGGATTCCAACCTTGGCAACTTTAAGACCTGTGGACTTCAACTCCCAGAATTCCCCAGCCAGCATGGCTATCTGGAGAATTCTGGGAGTTGAAGTCCACAGGTCTTAAAGTTGTTAAGGTTGGAGGCCCCTCCCACTTTCTTGTACCAAGAGGGCATTAGCAAGACTTCAACACATCATAAGCCATTCCTCATTGGCCAGAGAATTGGCAGAGGGTGTGGCTTGCTCACTACAGCCAATGGGGGCTGGGGAAGAGCACTCAGCATTGCCAGCTGCTCCCAGACAGTTCTATATAACAGGGTCACAACTGGGCTGGTCTGTCTCTTCAACTCTTTTGTATGGAGGACCCGGTAGGCAAAATAACAATAAAAATGGTGATTAATTAGGTTTCCATGTTCAGACAATTTGAAACATGGTGGAACTGAGTTTAATCCTTTATGTGATTGCATCCATTTTGATACTAAATTTAACACTTTGTGCACATGAAAGAGTTAAGTGGTAATTCTGCTTTTGTTTTGTGTAATTTGCAAATTCATTAACCCTTTTGGGGGCCCCAATTAATTTATTGGAGAGAATGAGGTTACTTATTGTTTTATTACATTTATATGCTGCTCATCTAGCTATCCAAAGCAACTCTGGGTGGACATGGGGGGTTCTTTGCAGCTTCCTGCTTAATCCAGGTCTGAAAAATGGACTAGAAACTTGAAAAAGCAAATTGAAGAATGCAATTGTGTCTATGATATTTCCAGAAATAAATCTCTGCTCGGAGAATGTGGTTTAATTTTGAATGAAATAAGAGAAGGAAGTCAGAAAAATCAAGATGGTGATTGGGATTAAAAGGCCCCCTCCTTTTATAGCTGCCATTTTGACCTTTTTGACTCCCTGCCGAGCTATTGCTTGCTGCAAGCTACCTGCTTGCTACTGTTGTGTCTAATCCACTTGTTGTGCCTTCTGGATTACAAACATTTGATATTTAAATGTGTTTTTCCTTTGCAACAAAGTTCAATCCAGGTCTATAAACTGGACTAGGAACTTGAAAAGGCAAATTGAAGGATGCAGTGTGTCTATGATGTTATCAGGAATTGAACTCAGCTTGGAGAGTTTGATTTCAACTGAAATATGGGGTGGAAGCTCAGGTGGCAACTGAGATGAAACAAAATGGCAGCCCTTTGTGGCTGCCATTTTGATTTTTTTGACTCCCTGCTCATTGCTGCCACATTGAAGCCCCTTGTTGCTTCTTCTGACTAAACGAATGTCCAATATTTAGACGTGTTTTTCCTTTGCAACCAGGCTCAATCCTGCCTCTCTTCTTTTTCCTTCCACCCTCTCTTGGCGTGTCAAACCCAGGCAGATCCCAAACACCACACCTCACCTGGGCAGGTAGGTGTGACCCACTGCAGAATGACTGGACTTCCTTTCTCTTTACTCAGTTGCTGGGTTCTTAATATTTTTTTCTTTTTTTTCCTAGTTTTTTTGGGGCTTTCCTTTAATATGGATTTATTTCCTAAGATCACAAGATTCTGGGTTCCTAGAGGTCTTTCTTCACAGGGTGGACTTCAACTCCCAGAATTCCCCAGCCAGCAAGGCCACACCCTCTGCTGAGAATTCTGGGAACTGGAGGCCACAAAGTTGGATTGGAAAATGTTATAGATTCTCAGTCTTGGACACTTTAAATTGTGTGGACTTCAACTCCCAGAATTCCCTAGCAAGCTGGCTGATGAATTCTGGGAATTGAAGTCCACAAACCATGAAGTGGCCAAGGTTCAGAAATACAGTAATTTAATCCAATTCAGTGGTCTCTGTAAAGACAGAGTCACAAAAAAATTGAGATGGTGGCCACCATCACACGATTGTTTATTTTTTAACATGTGACTTATGGTTATGGCCTCCATTTTGACTCTTTTGACCCTTTCGGCCTGAACTCCATTCAACTTCCTGCTGTCTTTCAAGATGAATGGATTTTTTTTTTTAGTCAGGATTATACCACTTTCCATCCTGCCTTCCCCGAGGTGCAATTAGACTACATTTCCCATCATTCTCCACCGATAACCTGGTGTAATGGGTAGTAAAGTTAAGCAAAATTGGAGGGAAGGCCACTGTGAGTCATAGATGGAGAATGAAAAGTCCTTGAAGAGAACATCCTTAGCCAATGATGAGATAGTCCTGGGATAATAGAGAGGATAAAAGAGGGAAAAGTCATTCCAGGTTGATGCTCTCAGGAAGTTATTGTGACAGATAGACTTTTCTTGTCCATGGAGCTTCAATAGATACATGAATGGATATTTCTATGGATAGATTGGTAGATGGATAAATGGAAAGATAAGTGAATGGATGGATAAATGGATAGATGGATGATATATGGAAGGATGGATGGATGGTTCTATGGATAGATTGATGAGCGGGTAGATGAAAAGATAAATGGATGGATGGATGGAGGAAGGATAGATGGATGGATAGATAGAAAGACGGATGGATCTATGGGTGGATGGATAAATGGAAAGATGAATGGATGGATAGATGGATGATATATGGAAGGATGGATGGATAGATGGAAAAATAAATGAATGGACGAGTGGATGGAGGAAGAATATAGATGGGTGGATAGATGGAAAGATAAATGAATGGGTGGATTGATGGATAGATGGATGATATTTGGAATATGATATTTGGATATTTGGATGGATGATTCTATGGATAGATGGATGGATGGATGGATACAAAGACAAATGGATGGATGGATCTATGGATAGATGGATGGATGGGTAAATGGAAAGATAAATGAATTGATGGATCGATGAATTTTATATGGAAGGATGGATGGATGATGGATGGAGGAAGGATATAGATGGATGGAAAGCTGGAAAGATGAATAAATGGATTGATGGATAGATGGATAGATGGATGATATATGGAAGGATGGATGGAGGGATAGATAGATGGATCTCTTTCTCTTCCATAACTCCCACTAATCCATCTTTTTATCGAAATACATCCAACAGTTCCCATTTTTTTCTGGAGATCGAAGCCTTCGAGAGCAACGTATCGCCAAGCCGGACGTCTCCCCCCATCTTCTCCAAGCCAATGGACTCCAACATCCGCCCATGGTGGGTATCGATGGATTCCTCTGTTTTATTGGATTGATAAGCCCCCCTGGCCCTCCCCTACCCAAATCCCCCAAAGCAAGGTGGGATGAACACTGCACAGAAGCATTAAATCAGCACATGTCCCACCTCCAGTCAGATGTCCTCCTCTTCCAGGGTGGGGGAGGGGAAGGAATGGAAGAGCTAAGGGTTCAAAAATAAAGATGAATGATGTAGCCACAACCATGGGATAAAAGTCTTTTTTATTTACAATTGTTCCCTCTTAAAACTTATAACACCCCCCCCGCGCAAAATTAACCCTATGTAGAGGCTAATTGTGATGACCCAAAGGGGTGTGGCACAAAGGCAACATAGTTAAATAAGCAATAAGAGTCCCTTTAATACCTCCAACTTTGCCCCCAATGTCCAGGTTACCTTTGGCTGGAGAAAAAAAAAACCTCCCAAGAACAGCCTTTAAGTGGCGAAAATTCAGTCCAAAAACAAAGTACATACAAACTGCAACTAAAAATTCACACAAACTTTGCTGCAGTAATTAACTTGACAGGGCAGGAGAAGGAATTGCAGACTTGAAAGTCCAGCAAAACACACACTGTTGAGAAGATGCCAGGAACCCAGATAAGACTTGACGATATCAGATAATTCACAATTTGCTTCCAACAAGTTGCTGTGCGCAGCTTCGCTTTTTAAAACACTGAGTTCCCAGTTGCAGCTAATGAAGGGAATCAGGGCCCTTTCCTCTCCGTAAGCCACGCAACTCATGTTGCTCCCTTCTCCATTCTTCCCTGGAGAAGTGCCCTAGGATGAAGAGAGGGTGGGCATGGGTCTTCCTCCAAACTGCCTCTGCCTTGCTCTACCTCCCCCCTGCTCTGCCCAGCCGGACTTTGCCCTTCCTCAGTTTCTTCCACAGCTAACGGAGCCACACTCCCACTCCCTGTCAGCTGCTCGGCCTCCCCTTGCAAATCAGATTCTGACAGGGGCATGACACTAACATTTGGAATAGACTCTCCTGCTTGAGCAAGGGGTTGGACTAGATGACCTCCAAGGTCCCTCCCAACTCTGTTATTCTATGATTAAACACAGTTATGAAATTCGGCCTGTCAGCTAGTCCTTGACATATGACCATGACGGAGCCCCAAATGTCCATTGCTAAGGGAGACAGTGGTTGGGAGTCCTGCCCCGTTTTCCACGACCTTTCTTGCCACTGTTATTAAGCGAATCACTGCAGACGTTAAGTGAATAACAGGGGTTGTTGAGTGAATCTGGCCTCCCTGTTGACTCGGCTTGTCCGAAGGTTGTAAAAAGGGGATCATGTGACCGCAGCAAAACTGCGACCATCATAAGCATGAGTTAATTACCAAGCATCTGAATTTTGATCACAGGGCCATGCAACGGTCATAAATGTGAAAAAAGGTCATAAGTTTTTCAGTGGTGTTATAACTTCAAATAGTCACTAACTGAGCCGGTTGTAAGTCTAGGACTACCGGAATATACCCTATATGTCTGTGGCAGCGAGGACCTAAGTTTGTTCAGGGTGCATCCTATTCTGGCCCTAAGCAGAAAAGTTTCTCATCCACTTCTTCAAACTTTGAAATCTCAGAGGATTTCCTTAAGAGGTTTGAACCTAGCATGGGAAGGGTATCCTGGAGGTCATCTAGTCCAACCCTCCTTGCTCTGTGCAGAAATCCAAGGGAAGGTATCCCAGAACAGAGGAGGTTGTGCAACCAACCTCTCCTTGAACATGTCCAGCATTGGGAAGCCGCCTTCTGCAACCACAATTTCCACAATTGTTGGAAACTTGGGAATTTTAATTTGGGGGTTCCAAGGAGGAGAAATTCAGAAAGGATGTTGCCGGCAGATTCGCACAGTCGTCGTCTTTTTCCAAGAACTGAGTGATAGCAGAAATAATCCAATCATTGGTTCAGACGTACTCCTGACCTTGGCATTTTTTTTTCATTTCTTTTTCACACAGTGCTTCCGCCAACTGTGAGGATATGGATTCCCCCCAGTCAATCCAGGATGATATGACGGAATATACCCCAAATGCTGAGAGTTGTTGGTAAGGCAAGGCATGGATTGTTGGGGTGGCAGTGGAAGGCTTTGTGAGGTGGGGGGGCCTATAAGTCAGCCTTGGTGACTTGAAGATGAGTGGGCTTTACTTCCCAGAATCCCCCAGCCAGCATCCTTTAAGAGGGGTAGACTTCCACTCCCAGAATCCCCCAGCCAGCCTGCTTTAAGAGGGGAGGACTTCCTCTCCCAGAATCCCCCAGCCAGCCTGCTTTAAGAGGGGAGGACTCCCACTCCCAGAATCCCCCAGCCAGCCTGTTTTAAGAGGGGAGGATTTCCACTCCTAGAATCCCCCAGCCAGCCTGCTTTAAGAGGGGAGGACTTCCACTCCCAGAATCCCCCAACCGGCCTGCTTTAAGAGGGGAGGATTTCCACTCCTAGAATCCCCCAGCCAGCCTGTTTTAAGAGGGGAGGACTCCCACTACCAGAATCCCCCAGCCAGCCTGTTTTAAGAGGGGAGGACTCCCACTCCCAGAATCCCCCAGCCAGCCTGCTCTAAGAGGGTTGGGCTTCCACTCCCAGAATCCCCCAGCCAGCCTGCTTTAAGAGGGTTGGGCTTCCACTCCCAGAATCCCCCAGCCAGCCTGCTTTAAGAGGGGTGGACTTTTACTCCTAGAATCCCCCAACCAGTATGTTTCAGTCCACCCATGTTCGAATTGCCAAGATCAGGGAAACTCAGCTATAGATTAATTGCTTACTTGATTAGAATTATTGATTATGTTTTCTTCTCCTGATGTGGCCTGACCTCAAGGTTTCCAAAAATTGATTGAAAAGCATGTATACGAAACGTGGGTCCAGTTATTTGTGTATGTTACGTTTTTCTGTTTGTGTCTGTTTTATTGATAACAGATAACAGATAATCAGAGTTGGAAGGGACCTTGTAGGTCATTAAGTCCAACCCCCTGCTCAAGCAGGAGACCCTACACCATTTCTGAAAAATGGCAGTCCAATCTCTTCTTGAAAGTCTCAAGTGATGATGCTCCCACAACTTCCAAGCTGTTCGATTGGTTGAATTCCCCCCCGCAAAACCTCATAGCATTTGTAGAGATCCTTCCAAGCAATTTTATTATTGGTTGCACAACAGCCTGCCTTGGTAGGCCAGTCTGATGCACGCTTCGTGCCAAAAAACCACCCGCCTTCCCCAAACAGGGGGAGATGTGGCTTGCCCCCTTTCTTAATCTGCACTCTGAAAAGGCACCCAACATGTTTTCCCTTCTCCGCAGCATCAACTCAACCCAAAATGCTCAGCCGAATTCTTGTCGTAAGAAGCTGAAAAAATATCTCTTTCGGGCAGTTTCAGAAGGAAATCTGGATGACTTACAGAGCGTTCTGGCGGAAATGAAGGACCGGTCACACAGGTGCCAAAATCTGACTGTCAAAGGTTGGTGGCTTTTGTTCTACACTGCTCAAAAAAATAAAGGGAACACTGAAACAACACAATGTAACTCCAATCAATTCAACTTCGGAAATCCAAAACGTCCACAAACCCATGTCACACTGCACCAAACGATCAAAGAGGATGTAAAACGACAAAAAAGCTTGCCATCGCGTGGTAACGCATCTACTGCACTTCGCCTGACCGTTGCTTTCCTCTCTATCCATCCAGCATCCGGTTATTACGGTTCATCTTCGCAAAGTATTGAGCGCCAGAACTTTGAGCGAAAATGTGCCGGAAGCAAATCATTCCGTGCTGGCATCCTCTAAGCATAGGGACAGTCCGTTCTGCACCATTACTCATCTGCAAATATACCAGCAATTCGCTGTGCATGTTATCCGCCACAATCAAAAATCCTCCCAGCATAAATGGACCAAGGTAGGAAGCATAACTACGGGCAGCGTCGGTACAGGAAGAGAAAGGAATGAAAGCGGGCAAGCCATCACTCTGCACCGCTCCATGACATCCTGCTCGCAGCCCTCTAACGCATCACTCGTCATTCCTACCATCTCTACCATCCTCATAGCATCCGCCTGGCATCCAAAACATCCCGCCTGGGCATCCTCCCCAATCCCGTCCTTCGTTATCCCTCGCTTACTGCAATTGATCCTTGAGCGATAACAACAGATGAACATTTTGCTCGGTCACCGTTGTTCCTTTTTGCAATCCGTTGGCATGTGACATGCTAGGTAGCAAAACTGATGACCAAACAATTTCACACTGTTTAAAAGAAATATAGACAACATGCAAACAGATGCACGTTCAAGACACCCTATAAAGGAAGGGTTCTGAGTGTGACCAGACACTCTCAGTTCCTTGCTCGGATGATGTTGGTCGACTATTTAATGCTGGTGGTGTCTGGTCACTCTAGTCGTAGCAATGAACGATCTACAACCCACACAAGTGGCTCAGGTAGTGCAGCTCATCCAGGATGGCACATCAATGCGAGCTGTGGCACGAAGGTTTGCTGTGTCTGGTCTGGTTTTCTTTGGAAAGCTGTGGTATTCTCCTGAACATTCTGTTCTGGTTTTCTCTAGAAAATTCTGCTATTCTTCAGAATGTTCCGGCCTTCCTTCAGAATGTTTCTGGCTTTTCTCTAGAAAGTTCTTGCTTTCTTCAGAATGTTTTCCATAGAATGTTCTAGTTTCATCTAGAAAGTTCTCCAGAATGTTTCTTTGCTTCAGAAAGTCCTGGGTTTCTCTAGAAATTTCTGGTTTCCCTCAGAATGTCCTGGCTTTCCTTCACAATGGTCTGGTTTTCTCTGGAAAGTTCTGTTAATATCCAGAACATTCTGTGCTTGTTTTCTCTGGAAAATTCTGGCTTTCTTCAGAGTGTTCTTGTTTTCTGTAGAATGTTCTGGTTTTCTCTAGAAAGTTCTGGTTTTCTTCAGAACATTCCAGTTTTCATTCCATGAATGTTTTTCTCCAGCATGGCAAGCTTTGTCCATTCACAAAAAGAAACATTAATTCTTTTTGCGCCCCACCCTATGAACAACTATTTGGATCCACATCACCACATGACTGGACACCTAAAATTACTTTATTAATTTTTTTAAAATGAGCTTTTGGTACAATTATGCCATCTCATTTGCCTCCCAACAAAGGGATTGGTAATTTCCTCCTAGTTACACAGCAGTAGCATTCCCAATCAGCCTTAATTAACACGGAGGGACACCTGGGATAATTTCTCCTTATTTTACAGAATATCTGATGAATAAAATGACCTCTTCAGACACCGGGAAGACCTGCCTAATGAAAGCTCTGCTGAACATCAACCAGAATACCAAGGAGATTGTGAAGATGCTGCTGTCGTTTGCAGAAGAAAACCAAATCCTCAAAAAACTCATTAACGCGTCCTACACGGAGGAAGCTTATAGAGGTAAATTGGTGCCAGAATTAAAAAGTTTGCAAAAAAAAAAACAGTGACAGAGAATTGCTTCCCTCCTGCACCCTGGGAAGGCCCCAAAAGGTGGAGAACAGATAACAGATAATCAGAGTTCGAAGGGACCTTGTAGGTCATCTAGTCCAACCCCCTGCCCAAGCAGGAGACCCTACACCATTTCTGACCAGAGGACAATCGAGTCTCTTCTTGAGAGCCTCCAGGGATGAAGCTCCCACAACTTCCCAAGGCAACTTCTGTTCCATTGGTTGATTGTCCTCCCTGTCAAAAAGTTTCTCCTTATTTCTAGGTTGAATCTTTTGTTTCCCTCCATTATTTCCTATCTGGCCTTCAGGTGCTTTAGAAAATAGCTTGACTCCTTCCTCCTCTCTGTGGCAGCCCCTCAAATACTGGAAGATGCTCTCCTGTCTCCCCTGGTCCTTCTCTTCCCTAGACTAGCCAGGCCCAGTTCCTGCAAAGGCTCATCATATGTTTTAGCCTCCAGTCCCCTCATCATCCTGATTGCTCTTTGCACTTTTTCCAGAGTCTCAGCATCTTTTTTGACATCTCTTCTTCGTGGCAAGCGCTCAGATATTGGAAGATGCTATCATGTTGCCCCATCCTTCTTTTCCTTAAACTAGACATGTCTTCTGTCCATCCATGGCTTGCTCAGATGTCTTTCTTTCTTTCTTTCTTTCTTTCTTTCTTTCTTTCTTTCTTTCTTTCTTTCTTTCTTTCTTTTTCTTTCTTTCTTTCTTTCTTTTCTTTCTTCTTTCTCTTTCCTTCCTTTCTTTCTCCATCTCTCTCATCTTTCTTTCTTTCTCTCCTTCCTTCCTTCCTTCCTTCCTCTCTTTTTTCCTTCCTTCCTTTTGCTTTGGAGAATAGCTTGACCCCCTCCTCTCAAATATTGAAAGGCTGCTCTCCTTATCTTCCTTCTCTTCCCTAGACTAGCCAGGCCCAGTTCCTGCAACCGTTCATTGTATGTTTTAGCCTCTAGTCCCCACATCTTCCTGGTTGCCCTTCTCTGCACTCTTTCTAGAGTCTAAGTTTAAGACCACAACTGAGCCCAAAATTTATGTTGTTGAGTGAGAAATTTGTTAAGTGAGTCTTGCCCTGTTTTGCGACTTTCCTTGCCAAATTTGTTAAGTGAATCACTGCGGTTCTTGAATTAAGTAACCCGGTTGTGAATCTGGCATCCCCCATTAACTAGGCTTGTCAGAAAGTTGCCAAAGGGGATCACGTGAGCCAAGGACACTGCAAATGTCATAAATGTGAGTCAATTGTCAAGCATCTGAAGGAAAACCATGCAATCCTTGGGGATTACCATAGTGGTCATAGGTGTGAAAAATGGTTGTAAGTCACTTTTTTGAGGGCTGTTGTAACTTCAAACGGTCACTAAATGAACTATTGTAAGTCAAGGACTACCTGTATTTTGGCTGAACAATGGAGAAAAATGATAGCACTCACACAATACCCTCAATCATCCTCCTCCTTCTTTTAATGACCCCATAATCCCTTGCACTGTGGAGTCTGGGCAACTGATTGGAGCTGAGTGTTTACTGGCTGGATGCCTTTCCTGTCACTAGTGCGGAGTTATATACAGCAGATAAATTCTCATCATTCCCAGAGAGAGAAATATCTGCCTCTACTGAGGATTGAACTCTCAACCTCCTGATTGTGAGGTGAAAGATGTCTACTTCTAGGCTGTACCACTCCCACAATACCTTCAGTTTAGTAAGAAATTCACCTGGAAGATAAATGGAAGTAAATATTTAGTTCAGTTTAGTTTAGTTTATTGTCATTGCACCTCATACCATGAAATCAAACACCATCTTCAGTGCATATCATGACCATGAAAATAAACACAACCACACATCCTTCACACTCCACACATTGAATGGAAAACCCCTGATATTGCATTCATATTGCACCATACAGTAAAATTCAGAAGAGCTACTGCCCTGGGATAGAAGCTGTTTTCCAGCCTGTTTGTCCTTGTTTTTATTGTCCTGTACCAGCTGCCAGATGGTAATAGTTAAAAAAAAGGGGGGTATCCAGGATGAGATGGATCTTGAAGGATGTTTTGAACTTTCTTAAGGCAGTGGGAGCTATAAAGCTCTTCCAAAGAGGGGCAAGGGCAACCCAGGATCCTCTGGGCAATGACATTAACCCTCCGGAGTGCTGCCCTATCTGCCGTGGTGCAATTGGCAAACCCTTCACAGGTGCAGTAAGTTAAGATACTCTCTATGGTGCAGCGGTAGAAGGTCACCAGCAGTTTTTCATTCAGTTGTTTCCTGAGAAGCCTCAGGTAGTCTAATCTCTGCTGGGCCCTTTTGACCAGAGCTGTAATGTGAGCACCCAGGTCAGGTCCTCTTTTAGGGTAACACCCAGAAACTTAAAACTGGCCACTTGCTCCCTTTGGTCTCCATGGATAAGCAAGGGTTGGATGTCTGATCTGTTCCTTCTATAGTCCACTATAAGCTCCTTGGTCTTATTGGTGTTGAGGACCACGTTATTGTCTTATTTTTCATTCTTGTAAGTCCTTGACTTACACCAGTCCATTCAGTGACTGTTCAAAGTTACAATATCACCAAAAGAAATGACAATTTTTCACAATTACAACCGTGGCAGTGTCCCCATGGTCACATGATTAGAGTTCAGATAGTTGGAAACTGACTCGTATTTATGATGTTTGCCATGTTCCAGGAATCACCTGATCCCCTTTTGCAACCTTCTGGCCAGCAACGTCCACAGGCAAGAGAGATCCACTTAACAACCGTGTTCCTAACTTAACAACTGCAGTGATTCACTTAACAATGGTGGCAAGAAAGGTTGTAATATGGGGCAAAACTCACAAGCCTCACTTAGTAATGTAAATTGTGGGCTCTTGTGGCTGTAAATCAAGGACTACCTGTAGATTAAATTGTAGACTTGCAAAAGTTATCCCAGTTTCTTCAGATACATCATTTCAGGTCAAGATCTGTTATTAATGCTTCATGGTAGAGGTGAAAAAAGTCAAAATTGCAGCCTCCACGGTGCAATAATTCAAAAATCGGATCAGAGTTGGAAGGAACCTTTTGGGTCATCTAGTCCAACCCCCTGTCCAAGCAAGAGACCCTGCCTACATCATTTTTGACCAATGGCATATCAGTCTTTTCTTGAAAGCTTCCAGATTTTTCTGACCTCCTCCAGAATGGATGTTCCTGGCCATCTTCTTTTTATTGTAAAAATGGGGTACATCTGACATCCCAGAATATGTGGCTCCCAAAAGCAGGGTCCATTCCTGAGATTTCCTTGGGCCTCAGTGTACCCCCATTGCTTCTGGACAGCCCTGAAAATGGGAAAGAACAAAGCTTGAATAGGTAAACCATGTTTGTGTAAAGGTTTAACCACGTTTACCAACACCCCAAGTGTGTCATAGCCACAACAAACATTTAACGTCATAGAATAAGTGTCCAGGGTGGACAGGAAAAAAAAACTGTACTGCAAGTTAGCCAAGGAAGCAAATTATAAGCATAAAGACATTTCCTGAAAGATAATTTTTGAAAGAGAAGCTTGATGAAAGATTAATATGGAAGAAACCACGATTGGATGAATGACACAGGCTCACAGCAAGTCCAAAAACAAAGGAGGTTTACCATTTAAATCAGGGTTTTTCAAGCTTGGCCACTTTAAGGAGTATGGACTTCAACTCCCAGAATTGTCCAGCTTACATGGGAGTTGAAATCCACTCATGTTAAAGTAAGCAGGCTGAGGAATTCTGGGAGTTGAAATCCACAGATCTTAGGGCAGTCTGGCTGGAGGATTCTGGGAGCTGAAGTCTACCCATCTTAAAACATGTTGGCTGGGGAATTCTGAGAGTGGAAATCCACCCTTCTTAAAGCATGTTGGCTGGGGAATTCTGGGAGTGGAAGTCCACTTATCTTAAAGCATGTTGGCTGGGGAATTCTGGGACTTGAAGTCCACCCCTCTGAAAGCGGCCAGCATTGAGAAACACCAATAATAATAATAATGATAATGATAATAATAATAACTAGCATTATCATTATCACTGTTATTATTACTACTATCTTTCTTTACCTGAAGCATCAATTTATCGTAGTTGTTTTCTTTAAGTGCCTTACAATGTGCTGTCAACCATATTCCTAAATATTTAACTTTCTTTGTCACTTGTATTCCCATAATTTCTTCCAGTTCTACTACTACTATTACTACTACTATTGCTATCATCATTATCATTATTATTACTATTATTATTATTATTACTACTAATTACTATTATTATTATATATATATATATATATAATATGGAAACTTGCAAACCAAGATGATGATTCTGGATTTGTTCCTCCATCCCAGGACAAACAGCTCTAAACATTGCCATCGAGAGACGTCAGTACGACATCACTCAGACCCTGATCGAGAAAGGCGCGGACGTCAACGCCCATGCCCAGGGCGTGTTCTTTAATCCCAAACGCAAACACGAAGGGTTTTATTTTGGTAAGGGTCTGACAGAAGCTGAGTATGGTGAGAAGAAGCTGTTCAAGGTCGAGCCAGAGTGGTCAACAAACACAAAGTCACCCAGCTGGCTTTCAAGACTAAAGTGGGACTACAACTCACAGTCTCCTGTAATTGGCCCAAAGTCACCCAGCTGGCTTTCATTGCTAAGGCAGGACTAGAACTCAGTCTCCTAGTGATTGTCCCAAAGTCACCCAGCTTGTCCTCATGGCTAAAGTGAGATTAGAACTCACAATCTCCTGGTGATTGGCCCAAAGTCACCCAGCTGGCTTTCATGCCTAAGGCAGGACTAGAACTCACAGTCTCCCAGTGATTGGCCCAGCCAGTTTTCATCTAAAGCAGGACTAGAACTCAACTTTGAGCCTGATCCTCTCTCTCAGTCCAACCTACCTCACAGGGTTGTTGTTGTGGGGGAAATAAGAGGAGGAATATGTGTTAGATACATTTGCCACCTTGTGTTATTTGTAAAAATAATAAAGGCGGGATATGAATAAATAATATAAATAACATCATAATATGGCAACATCCAGACAGCAATGACCAAAAGTTACATCCTTGACATGCAATCCTAATTTAGCCTGGCAATTATCCTAAATTGTGACAGTCGTTTTTGTGGTCCTCCAAACTCCAGTGTGTGGTTTTAAAAGTTCTGTGTAGTCATGATGTTATTTTTTGTTTATTAACTGCCCATCTCCCTTTAATATAAAGATTTGTTTCCTGGGAGGGGAACTGTACTGATTTCCAATTTGTTATGTTCTCTTTGTTGTGTTTGTTCCACTCCTTAATAAATGCATAATAATACCGGTAACACATCTTAAATAATAAATCAAGATTTAATCATGATAGTTTATGTTATTTATCAAGGTGTGGTTACAAATGAAACATGACAAAGAAAATATTATTTTAGCAATCGCTGATCAATCTTAGCTCTTCTTTCTGATGAAATAAATGTGTGATTGTTGGCTTCGTAATTATTTCATTCCCTGCTTGACAGAAAATACTTGTGTATTCAGATACCATGCAAAGCTCCCAAACTTTTTCCTTAGGCAAATTACCACATCATTTTTCAAACTGCTGTCAAACTACGATCTGATGATGTCTGTTGCATTCCAAATTCTGCCAGTCCGTCTATTTATCGATGTGCCTATTTCTCTCTCTCTCTCCCTTTTTTATTTTTATTTTTCCTTCCTTCTTTTTTTTTCTTTCTTTCTTTCTTTCTTTCTTTCTTTTCTTTCTTTCTTTCTTTCTTTCTTTCTTTCTTTCTTTCTTTCTTTTCTTTCTTTCTTTCTTTCTTTCTTTCTTTCTTTCTTTCTTTCTTTCTCTTTCCATTTTTTATCAATCCTTATCTACTATCTACTAATCCATCCACCCATCCTTATTTCTGTCTCTCTGCCCCTCTGTCTCCCTTTCTATGTATCCATCCTTACCTATCTCCTGTCTATGTATCTATGTATCTATCCTTACCTATCTGTCAGTCTATCTATTTCTATCTTTCTTTCTCTTTCTCTGTCTCTATCTCTCTATCTACCTTATCTAACCATCCTATCTTCTTTTTTTCTATCTGAATGAATGAATGAATGAATGAATGAATGAACAACTTGCCACCAGAAGTTGTGAATGCTCCAACACTGGAAGTCTTTAAAAAAGATGTTGGATAACTTTTTTTCTGAAGTGGTGTAAGGTTTCTTGCCTAGGCAGGAGATTGGACTAGAAGACCTCCAAGGTCCCTTCCAACTCTGTTTATTCTATTCTATTCTATTTTCTATTCTATTCTAAATTCTATTCTATTCATGTATCTATCTGCCTGTCTGTCTTGTCTGTCTGTCTGTCTATCTATATCTATTTATCTATGTATCTATCCATCCATCCATTCATCCATCCACCCACCCACCGATGTATCCACCTACCAATCCATCCATCCATCCATCCATCCATCCATCCATCCATCCATCCATCCATCCATATTATTTTAATTCAACTTGTATTCGTGTTCCTTTAAATCTTGTGAGATTTTTGAAGTTTTTGAGCTTTCATGGACATGAACAAAAAAATGAAAATTATATTACAGGCGAGACTCCCCTGGCGTTAGCCGCCTGCACCAACCAGCCAGACATCGTCCAGCTCTTGATGGAGAACAGCAAGACGGACATCATGTCTCAGGATGCCCGTGGGAACAATATCCTCCATGCCTTGGTGACCGTGGCGGAAGACTTTAAGACCCAAAATGACTTTGTCCGGCGGATGTACGATGCCATTCTCTTGAAAAGCAGAAGCCGGGATTTGGAGACAATGAAGAATAAGGATGGTTTAACACCTCTGCAGCTGGCAGCCAAAACAGGGAAGTTAGAGGTAGGCTGAACTATAGGGTAATCCTCGATTTATGACAGTTCAGTTAGTGACCGTTACAACGGCACTGAAAAAAGTGACTTTCAGCCGTTTTTCATACTTAACGACCTCTGCACCAGCCCCAGGTGTCAACTCATAAAATATTTTCTATGCCCGTTTTATAGTTGCCAACAGAAAGGGGAGAATGAGATGGAACAGCTGACAGGGAGTGGGAGTGTGGCTCTGGTGGTTGTGGAGGAAACTGGGGAAGGGCACAGGCTGGATGGGCAGTCAGAGGAAAACTCAGGCCCATCCCCGTTTCATCCTAGGGCACGCAGGGAGGAGTGGATAAGGGAGGAACGTGAGTGGCATGGTCTAAGGGGGAGGAAGGGGCCCTGATCCCCTTAAATGGGCTGCAGCTGGGAGGACTGGTTAAAAGGACAAACTGCGCATGGCAAAAGTTGCTGGAAGCAACGCATGCATTATTCTTGTCGGACCTTATCTCTGTTTTAGCTTCCTCCCAACTGTGGTTGCTGAGTTATCTGGTAGAAGTCTGCAATTAATCATCCTTGCCTGCCAGTAGTAATTCCTTCAGTGTGGTTTGGGTTGGGTTTTTTTATTTCGAATTAACTTTACTTTGGGTGCGGACTGCATTTACTCCTTCCGTAGACTGTTTTCTTTAAGAGTTTGATTTCCAGCCAAGGATAATTGGATATTGGGGCCAAGTTGAAGGCATTAAAGGGACTTCATTCTATTTTTGTGTCTTGGTTATTTTTGTGTCATGCCCCGGGTCACCACAACGTGTTTCATTGGAGAATATGAATTATGTGTCAGGGCTCCAACAAATCCGCCCCCATTCAAATCATAAGTCTCTAGTCGCATCTCTCAGAGTAAAAAAAAATGATTTATTAGGAGTGGCCGTGTTGGCATTACCTGAGTGCAGCCGACACTAAAATACACCATTCATTTCCACTTTGACCCTGGTCTTCCCCCCCACCCCCTGGATATATATTGCCCAATGGGACACATTCATAGCCAAGAGTCATCAATCATATTCTCCAGTAATATTGCTGCGCACCAACAGCTTTGGGTGATTATCTGAGGCATTTAAGGAATGCACTGCTTCCCCCACTCCCTTTCTGCTGGCAGCTAAAAAGACCAAAGGAGTATTGTTTAGTTGACATTATGATATACCCAGAGGGGTGATGTTGTGGTTCGCCAGCAGCAGGTACAGTTGGCTGAGGTCTCGGAGAGCGAGGACTCAGATGAGGGCCCTGTGTGGGATGCAGGGATGGGGACAGGACCATCAGGGAGTGGAGTGCTGCCTTTGGAGGGGCACTTGTGGAGGCTGGCAGCAGTGAGGAAGAGGACCCCGAGGAGCCTGTGCCCAGTGTGCATGCGCACAAGGCTGCTCGAAGGAAAGAGCAGCTTCAGCAGCACGAGCGACTTGGAAGTAAGGCTGCAAGGTAATGGCCCCTCCCTTAAGAGATAAAACCCAGCTGAGAAACCGGAGTTCTTTGCAGGAAGCAAAGAAGTTTTTGCACTCAAGTGTGTTGGACATTCGGACTCTCTTGGTTGGTGTTTGGAGACTCTTTGTGTTTGAACTATTTCTTGGCAACTTTATCTAGTGTTCTTGGCAGACTTGCACCAC
This sequence comes from Laticauda laticaudata, assembly GCA_004320025.1. Lineage (NCBI taxonomy): Eukaryota > Metazoa > Chordata > Lepidosauria > Squamata > Elapidae > Laticauda > Laticauda laticaudata. The sequence goes on from BHFT01016165.1 coordinate 54,879, forward strand.
CTTGGCAAGACTCATTCTTATCAGAGACAATTAGTTTGAAATAGCCTTTTAATCAGGAAGAAACGGAATTCGTAAAGAATCATTAAAAGTTACCTCTGTTTCGTGGTTGTTTCCTTGGAACAAGGTTTGGGTCAGAACAGGTGGAGGGGAAACCAGGGTCAAGGGTGATCGTGAATTATGCGTCTCAGAATCGGCTACATCCAGGTCATGCCAACATGTTTGCTCCTAATGAATTCTTTGAAGCTTTTTGAAGTTTTGCTCAAGACTCCTGATTTAATTAGGCGATCGCTGGAATCCTGACACCAGGATCATGTGAGCAAATTTCAGATGCTTGGCAACTGACTCGTACTTATGACAGTTGCTGTGTTCCAAGGTCATGTGATCCCCTTTTGCGACAGGGTTACTAACTTAACAAAGGCTATGATTCACTTAACAACCGCAGCTAGAAAAGTCGTAAAATGGGGCAAAACTCCCTTAACAAATGTTCCAGTTAGCAACATACATTTTGGACTCCATGGTAGTCGTAACTCGAGGACTACCTGTACATAAAAGTAGTCCTTGACTTACAACCATTTGTTTGGTAACTTTTTGAAGTTACCACACCAGTGAAAAAAAGTGACTTATGACCAGTCCTCACGTTTACGATGGTCACAGCATCTCCATGGTTGCGTGGTCAAAATTTGGGCACTTGGCAACCGGTTCACATTTACGATAGGTGGCAGCATCCCGGGGTCATATGATCACCATTTGTGACCTTTCCAGCTGGCTGGATTCACTTAACGACTGTGTGATTCTCTTCACAACTACACTGATTTGCTTAACAACCATGGCAAAACAGTCATAAAAATCAGGGATGTCAATACACACTGGTTGCCAAGTGCCAAAATTTTGATCACATGACCACAGGGTTGCTATGTCAGTTATAAGTGTGAGGACTGGTCATTTTTTTCTGTGCCATTATAACTTTGAAATGTGTTAAATGAACAGTTGTAAGTTGAGGGCTAACTGTATTCAAGTTTTACATTAAGTAGGAGATATTTTACAAAATCAAGATGCTGTCCAGAGCTTTCCTTGCATCATTGTGGCTCCATCTTGACTCTTTTGACCCCTTCCATGGGAACACCCTGCCCTTAACTTGAACCTCTGTTTTCTTCATAGAAGAGGGCTGAAATTTTTGAGCAGAGTTCATATCCAGGAACCCCCATTTACTTTTCTTAGTGCCTATGTTTAACTCTAAAACAGTGTTTGTTAACCTCAGCAACTTTAAACTATATGGACTTCCAGAATTTTCCAGCCAGCAAGGATTCTGCTTGAGAAAATCCTGATTCTGGACAGGCTGACAACCCTAATCTGGATTTTGGAACTCTGGACTGGATTTTGACTATTCATCTGCGTATAAGGCAAGCTGGGCAATTCCAGGAGTTGAACTCCACCCCGCTTAAAGCACTTTGGCTTGGGAATGGTGGGTGTTAAAGTCCACTCATCTTAAAGCATGCTGGCTGGGGAATTCTGGGAGTTGAAGTCCACTTATTTTAAAGAAAATTGGCTGGGCAATTCTGGGTGTTGAAGTTCACATGGCTTAAAGTCAGGGGTGGGATTCAATTTTTTCAATAACCATTTCTGTGGGCGTGGCTTAGGTGGTGGGTGTGGCTTAATGGTCATGTTATTGTCTGGGTGTGGCCAACTCAATATCACTCACATGGAGGCACGCATCTCCTCGCCTGGCCTCTCATGAATGTGGGGATGCTGCAACAGTCGTACGTGTGAAAAAAGGTCATAAATCACTTTTTTCAGTGCCATTGTAACTTTGAATGGTCACTCCACACAAGCAAAGTACCAGCAAAGGAGGAGGAAAAAGCTCCAGAGAAGTTCCAGAAACAGGAAATCTCGTCCTGCCAAGAATGTAATAAGGGTTAACGGAGAGGCAGTTTCTGTAAGCAACACCAGAATGTTTCCTTCCTGCCTTCCTTACAGGATTAGGCCAGGAATTTCTTCTAACAACCGGTTCTCTGAACTGCTTAGAATGTTAAAAACCGGTTCTAGCGAATAGGTGCAAACTGGTAGAATCCCACCCCTGCTTAAAGTTATTGAAACCTCCCTTTCTTGTCTTTATGCAGTCTGGACTCTTAACTTGTCCTTTTCTTGACTTGGATCGTTTTAGATTCTGAAGTACATTCTCAGCAGAGAAATCAAGGAAAAACCCATCCGTAGTCTTTCCAGGAAGTTCACCGACTGGGCTTATGGCCCCGTCCAGTCCTCTCTTTATGACCTCACAGAATTGGACACCACTTCAGAAAACTCATTACTGGATATCATTGTCTATAATACAAATATTGGGGTAAGTCCTTGGATCAGAGTGTTCTCAAAGTAACTGTGCTTCCACTTTTCAAGGGCTTTTTTTTCTTTCTTTCTTTCTTTCTTTCTTTCTTTCTTTCTTTCTTTCTTTCTTTCTTTCTTTCTTTCTTTCGTCTCTTTCTCTTTCTCTCTCTCTCTTTCTCTTTCCTCTCTCTTTGTCTTTTCTTCCTTTCTCTCCTTTCCCTTCTTCTCTCCTTTTCTCCCTTTCTCTCTCTCTCTCTCTCTCTGTCACACACACACACACACACACACACACACACATTTTCTCTCTGTATCTATCTTTTTCATTAGGGGCTATAAGGATTGAAATGGATACTTATATCACTTTTCAAACTTTATCATGCTTCTGTTTGGTACATTTTCACATTTGGGATGTGTATGTAAGGATTGAATTTCAGGAAACCCCTATTAAAAGCCTGAGCCAGTGTTTCTCAATCTTAGCAAATTTCAGAAACGTGAACTTCACCTCCCAGAAATGAGGAATTGCCACAGATAACAAATGCAAAACAGGCTGTCTGAAAGAGGTTGACATAAATGGTTACATAATAGATGCACATGGAACAACAATCAAAAAACAATCCCAAGTTCTGAGATCCAGGTCAGGGTTCCTAGCCAATTCAAATATCAACATCTCACAAATATCACACAAGAGCTGGAGATCTGATCTTGTTTCCAGCAAAGGAACATGGCTCAGGAACAAAGGGAATTATCAAATGAGGCCTCAGCTAGCGGCCTTTAATCAAGAGATGTACAGGTAGCCCTCGACTTACAACCAACATTGAACTCAAAATTTCCATTGCTCCCACATGATCCACACAATTTTACAACCCTTTTAAGCGAATCACTGCAGGTATTAAGGGAATCATAAGGCCATTAAGTGAATCCGGCTTGCTAAGTGAGAAATGTGTTGAGTGAGTCTGCCCCATTTTACAACCTTGGTTGCCACAGTTGTTAAGCAAATCACTGCAGTTGTTAAATTAGGAACAGGGTTGTTAAGTGAATCAAGCTTACCCATTGACTTTACTAGTCAGAAGTTCGCAAAAGGGGATCGCAAAATGCCGGGACACTGTGACTGTCATAAACATTTTTATTGTCTGAATTTTGATCATAAACAAACAGTTGTCTGAATTTTGATCATGTGACCACGGGGGTGCTGCAATGGTCATACGTGTGAAAACGGCCATAAATCACTTTTTCCAGTGCTGTCGCAACTTCTAAGTCACTGAACAAACTGTTAAAAGTCAAGGACTAACTGGTTTTTTGTATGGATGTATGGATGTAGGGATGCAGTGGGTCAAGTGCTAAGACGCTAAGCTTGTTGATCAGAAAGGTCGGCAGTTTGGCAGTTCGAATCCCTACTACCGCATAACGGAGTAAGCCCCCGTTCCTTGTCCCGGCTTCTGCAAACTAGCAGTTTGAAAGCATGTAAAAAAAATGCAAGTAGAAAAATAGGGACCATTTTGATGGGAAGCAGGGGTGGGATTCTACCTGGTTCAGACCAGTTCAGGTGAACCGGATGTTAAAGTTGCAGCTGGTTCACCGAACTGATATTTTAACCAACTAGCTGGCCCCACCCCTCCCACCCCTCTCCTCCCAGGAGTCTCCAAGCATCCCATTTTCAATGGAGGTAAGTGCAGGATCCATGCAGAGACTCTGGGAGGGGGGAGAAATGGGCCTTCTGGAAGTCCAGAAATGGGCCTGTTTCTGGCTTCCAGTGGGCCTCCACAGATTGGGGGAGGCTGTTTTCACCAGATGCCCGGGAGAGGCCTCTGAGCCCTTGGAAGGGTGAAAATGGCCTCCCCTGATCTCTGGAGACCCATCGGAAGCCAGAAACAGCCCCACGCACCCAGCAACCGGGCAGCGAACCGGTTGCTGGGATTTTTTAATCCCATCCCGGTGGGAAGGGAACAACGTTCTGTGCGCCTTCGCCGTTTAGTCATTCTGGCCATATGACCACGGAGACATCTTCGGATAGTGCTTGCTTTGAAACAGAGATGAGTAGCGCCCCCGAGAGCCAGAAACGACCAGCACGCATGTGCAAGGGGAACCTTTACCTTGTGTGTGTGTGTGTGTTTGTTTGTTTACTGTGGGTCTGTTTCCTGACCTGGCCTCCCTCAAAGATCCATAATGTCTTTCCACCTTTCCTGCCCCTGTCACTATTTTGAAATTTTTTAAGTTTTCGTGGGTACTTACATGGATGCTGTTCAGCTTCCTTCGGGTATTATCCGAAGCCCGTCAGGCTGTGATAGCCTGACCCACATACGAACTCCATACAGAACCCTGATGATGGCAGATGGGATTCTGCCGAAACGTTGGAGATCTTTCTATTTGAGAGTGCAGGCTTCCAAATGATTGACAGTCTGCTGGAATCATCTCTTCTATTCATGC